>JAODAL010000838.1:0-267381 GCA_025379985.1 Phyllomedusa bahiana | reverse complement strand
CGTAAGGAAAACCCCCCTTTAAGCAAATTACAACAAGGATGATGTCTAAAAGTTAAAAAGATGAGTAGACCACTACTTTGTATCTAGCACATAAAATGTATACAATCACGAAGTGGAGAAAATGAAATCCATACGGGTATTTTTTCCTTTAAACCCCATATAGCTCAGTGCTGTACCGGTAGGATCCCTTTTTCCCCCGATACCCCAAATAAATAGTTTTGTACTGAACAGGGTGAGGGAATTAGTTGCAATAAAAGTGTTACATCGCCAGGCGGGTAAGTTAACCCCTTAAACACTTTAACCAATGCTAACCCTAACTAAAGGCTAGAGTTAGAGAAAAAATTCTGGTTTAGCATGCCCCAAGCTCAAATTTGTCTTTTTACAAGTTGGTTGAACCTGTGACGAATTAAACCCAAAGGCCCCTTAAGAACACTCCCCGAAAAATATGAAGTAAATGGGGCCTAAGCTATATCTATAAAAGAGAACATTTATTCCCAGCTGCATGTAGTTCGGCAATGATGAACCTAATCAGTACTTGTAACACTTCAATCTATTCCATCATTCCTACATGTATCGACTGGACAATTTTCATCTTGCCCTGATATTGCATGCTGACATTTCTAGCTACACTATTGTGCACTGTGCAAAGATCTTTCTTCACAACAGTCCCTGTGTGAATCACAGTCTCATGTCCCTATATCAGGAACACTTACTAGAGACAGTTTCATATTAAACCAATTAACCTTTCAATCTGTTCAGTATGAACTGTGAGAGAAAGCTGTGGTATCCAGAGAAAACCCATGCAAAGATTTGGATATGTCTTGAGTTTAAACCTAGTATTAGCGCTGCAATGCAATGGTGCTAACTACTCTATTCCCATCTCTTGCCGACAACATTCATTTATTATTATTTGACTTGTAGATTGCATGACTCAACCACCATCACTGGCATAACTGTCACCAGAAGGGAACCCCATTATGTGAAATAACATGGCTTTATTGCTCAAGGATGACAACATTAACAATGAAGAACTATGGGGGATATGTATGAAAATGACCTAGGTCTAATACTATTTTTTTTGCCCACAGTAACCAATCAAAGTTCCCTTTTCTTTTTTTCAGAGCACTACATGAAATCAAAGTGGAGCTCTGATTGATTGATTATGGGCCCTATATTTCTAAATATCACAAAAATAATTTTTTTTTTATTTAGTTTTATAATTACGTATTTTGTGCTATAAAACTTGTGTATCGTTTTCGTTTGGCAAAATTTTAAGTGTATATCTTTTTAGTGTAATATATACATGAATCGGGCCATAATTTTTTAAAAACCCCCTTTGCCAAAATAATTTTACAATTTTCCTTTTAAAGGGCCATGGACACCACAAAACCTCTAAAAAGTGCCCAATGAAATAAAAGGGAATCCGAGCAGTTTGCAGCGGGTTTTCTAAAAATTGGTGGGATGCTTAAAATAAAGAACATAAAAAGTTTTAAACAGCCACCTGCTATCAACAGTAAAACCAGCTAAAAACCCCCCCTAATTTTGGGTTTTGATGGGGCCGTCACACTGTCACAACATCTCTGACCTGTCAAGGCATGGACTCTAAAAGGTACCTTTTGGTATCGGGTCGGTGGGGAAGCAAAACCGGGTTTGGAAGGGGTTTGTTTGCCCCGGGTCTGGACCATTTTCCCATTTTGAATAATTTTTCCCATTAAAAGGGGAAATTTTAAAACATGTTATACTTGGGGAAAAAAGGGCGCAATTTGGGACCTGGCTAAAGAGATGTTTGGTAAGGGGAACAAAGAAAAAAAGCAATCAAAATAATCAGCTAAAAGGGTTTAAAGGGAAAAAAAGGTTTAGGGTTTTGGAATAGCGAAGTCAAAATTCCGCCCAAATGTATTGGGATGCTTGCGGTTGGGGGGAAAAATTGTTCCCTTTTAAAGCAATGAAAAACCTTTCCCCAGCAAATTCCCAAAAGGTTGTATCCTTACTTTTTTTTTCAATGATCTTTCCAGCTTTTTGTGAGCCCTGTAGCTATGCCACTGGCAGAACACAAGGTTTTCCAGCATACTGCATCTTGTCTTCTTCATTTCATCCCTTTTTTGGGTTTTTTCCAGGGAAAATGGAATTCTGTCCCGGGGCCAAAGGTAAAAGACCCCTTTTTAAATCAGTTCAGGTATCTTGTTCCATTGTTTTTTACCCCAAAAGGGCCCCATCTGTTCATTGTGGGGAATGTTTGATGGTAGCGGGAGGTCAGGCTTTGGGCTTTTTTTTCGGGTTTTGGGCAGCATACAGTGCTTTATTAATTATTTATTTTAAAACCCCCCTTGGTTCCGAGCATGTACTTTGGGGAGGGGGGTTACTACTTTAACAGGGTCAAAAAATTACAAAATTGAAAATTTAAGAAAACCTAAAAAAGGGTTTCGAGGGAGAGGGGGAAACCCTGCCCACAAAGGGCTTCAGTCAAACAAGGAAGGTGGGAATGACAAAAGGGGTGGGGGCCCAGACGTGTTTGTGGGGCGGAGCGGGGGGGCCAACATCCCAAGCAAAACACTGTGTTCTTTTTGACACCTTTCCAAAAACTTTTTCAGAAATTTTGTGTTTCTTTATTTTTGTTGTGGAATCAAAACCAGATGAGTAGCTATTCCCTAGTAAACCCCATGCCCCTTGTTTTTAATTAGTAGTCCTTTTTTTTGAACCACTTTTGTTAGCAAAGGGAATCCCCTGCCCAGGGGGACCCCCCATAACATGCCCTGATGCAGTTTTGAAGCCATCAAACCCCATTAAAAATTTGTTCTTTTTTTTTTTAATTTTCTGATACTTTAAAAGGGTGTTGTCTCCCCAAAAGGATTGCTTTTTATGTTAAAGATTTGCAAAAAAAAAGCATTTTGTAAATATTCCATTGGGCATGTCTCCCTATTTTAGTACCCCCTCTTGATGGGCTGCATAGCTCCAGGTCCTATAGCTAAAGACTGTTTGATCTCCCCTAAAGGCTGCCCGCACTGGTTGTATAGTACAGGGGTGGTTTTTATGCAGTAGTAGAAACCCAGTAAACAGCCCTGAATTCAAATGAAACCAAGAAAAAAGGACTGAGGAAATGAAACATGTAGTAAGAAAACCCTTTAATGTTTTGGATGGCTGTCTAATTTTTCCTAGCTCTAGACAGGTTCCATGGTCACGAGATAATCCATGTCACTTCTCCTGGTATTAATGTTTTGGCTGATCAGTGTATGTTCATGGATGCATTTTCTTGATACGTAAACACGTTTTAAAGCTTGTGTTAAAAAAAAGTTCCTTAAAAACCTTATCAACCCGTGCTAAATTTTAAAAAAAATTTAGGGCTTTTTTTTATTTTTGTTGATTCATTTTCTTGTTCCTCTGTAGTCTGGTTTAAAGCAGAACAAGGAGAGGCAATTACGTTAAACATGAACAAAAATCAGCATAAAATTATAGTCATTTCATATTTGCGCCTCTGCCTGTGAGTGAAACAAAAAGACTTTTTAAGCTCCAGCTGGGTTTTTGTATTTCTTTCTAGGAATTTAAACAGAGTTTTTAATAGGTAGGGTACGAATACAGTACCACACTGTGACTGTGGGGTTCCAATATGGAGGCCTAAGCTCAAACACAAGGCCCACTGAAAATGTTACTCATTAAATCAGCAGTACTTGGAGTGACTCACTTTCATTGCAATGTGTTCCTTCACACTAGAAAGCTATTGAATAATACATACAGCAAGACCATTGAATACGAGAAGCTTCCCGATAATCTTATCAGGTTTATTTTCCAAGTGCCGCAGCATTGTGTTTTGTCAGTGTACCAGCAAGGTACAGTTTGAAATATTCAGTTGAACTTGATCTTCCTAAATGTAACCACTAGGCCAGGGCAGACTGACACCATTCACTCTGCAAACAATTGTTCCCTTAGGAGAGCGGAAAGCTGCCACTGAAGCGGACACATACATATACACACACAAAGTGATGGAGGAAAACAGCTGTCACAGTTGCCAGAAGTGACAGATTCATTTTGTCAAGGCTCACTTCCACATGAGCATCTAAGCTGGCAATCAATCCAAGATCTAAAATGACAGCTACTCTTATTCCTTCATCAACCAATGTGACTAGGTGACCTTTTCAGCCCAAGAACCTATCGTGTATTTATATTCAATCACAGATGGGACTTATTCCTTGAGGTGAATTGCTAAAGAAATAAACGTAGTATCAAAATCTCAGCTTTTACTGTTATCATTGATTTACAAATATACCTTTATTTAATTATTATATAACGTTACAACAAGCAATTAGATATAACAAGCAATCCTAGGGGTTGTCTCACTACATTTATTCATCGTACCTCAGTCCTGTTTTCTTGGTTTCATTTTGAATTCAGGGGCATGTTTACTGGCTTTAAGTAAGGCTACAGTGAGAAGCATGGTCTGTAGCTGTAGCAACCAATGCTGGCAGCTTATTGTGAGAGACCAAACAGGTCTGTAGCTTATAGCGACCTGAGGAGTGATGCAGCCATACAAGAGGGGATATCTTGGAAAAATAGGGTAGGATACTGTTAATAGACAATATATTATTGCCAAAGTATGTTGGAAACTGTGCTTGTTCGGCTCGTGCTCCAGATATAATCCAAATATATCCAAATAGGAAAAAAGCACTTTATTGAGGTAGTTAAAAACCAAATTAAAAATACATAGCCACAACTTTTCGCGTTTCGATCCATCAGGGCTTCTTAATCGTTAACACTGTTACGATTAAGGAGCATTGATGGTGGCTCGAAACGCGTTTAAGTTTGTGGTTATGTATTTTTAATTAGTTTTTAACCTCAATAAAGTGGTTTTTCCTATTTGGATTATTTTGGAGCACGAGTGCCGGAAACAGCCCCTGTTTCATCATACCTATCATCATCGGGCGTCTCCAGCCGGACACCCATTTCGTGCACCGTTGTGTGGAAGGATCAGTGGATGAAACCTCAAGCTGCATGGAGACCCTGGGTGAGCGTCATATCCACTTTTCTTTTGTTTATCTATTTGCAAAGTGACTTGGTTTTGCAAGATCTTTAACATAAAAAGCAATCCTTGTAGTGAGACAACCCCTTTAATTAAAATAAGAATACCCTCAATATAAATAATAACTTTATACATGTATGTAATGCTATGCTCAATATTCTGTGTTGATTACTTCTTAATTTACTTTAAAAACAGTTTCTGATATAGATTAAAAAAAAAGCTATCATTCCTGCTGCCTGTTGCTACCAATAGACAGAGCATAGAACTTAACATTATATTTTGTTATGAATAAGTCCAAGGTTCCAGGTAGTAAATTTTATGGGGGAAATTTACTAAGACTAGTACTTCATATAAAGGGGAAAATCTCTCTTTGAGGCGAGATGTGCACCAAATGGTTTGTAGAGATTGAATTGCCTTTTTGCCCTCTACTAAGCATCTGCATTATGGGAAAAGAGCTGAGAAGCTCCAGTGCCCTCTATAGATGTAACAAATCGTCAATTTCTTTGACAACTGGGTCTTGAGAAAAGCAAAGGGATATTTAATCAAGCCAGTATATCCATTGCAGCCAGCTGTTTTCGGGTTATTGTCCCATCAATTTCGAGCAGAGCGATCTGGCTGGGCTACGGTGTGGGAGGCATGAGTGGCTCAGAAAGGGGCAACATCTCTCAGTCCTTTGCCATAATGCTTGTGGATATGCAGATGCTTAGTAGAGGGCAAAAAAGCAAATTCAAATTAACACACCATTTTGGTGCTAATCCTCGCCTCAATGAGTGATATGTTTCCCTTTCTGAGCCACTACATTGCCTCCCACACAGACAGCCAGTATCGCTCTGCTCTGCACTAAATGATGGGACAGACATCGAAACAGCTGTCTGCAGATGGGAAGATACCTGGTTGGCTAAAATATCCTTTTGTTTCTCAAAGACCCAGTGGGTCAAAAGCAAATTGAGGATTTGTTACATCCAATAGAGGGCGCTTGAGCTTCTCAGCTCCTTTCCCATAGTATTTCATAAAAGCAGACATAGATTTATGCCATCATTTATGCCAACTTCTGGTGTCAGTTATAATAAATCTGGCAATCATCGAGGCTGTGCTCCCTTACACTAAACCCTGTCCACTTTTTGTCTCACTGGGAGGAGTGCAAAATTACAAAAAATCATAAAATGCTAGTATTTACTATATTTTACAATAGTAAAGCCATTAATAAATTCCTTCCCGTCTTTATAAGGAGATTTTGAGTTCTTTATTAAATAAATGAAAACATACATCCAACAACTAAGTAGATATACTAAGAAATTAATCATTGGAGACTTTTACAAAATTATTTACTGTAGATGAAGAAAAAGGTAGATAAAAAAGTAATTAAGAATAAAGTGACATGCAATGTGTAAAAGCATTCTTTTTCAGTCTATTTGTAAATGATACATTTAAATTTGGTCCATGTATATTTTTTAAGACTTTTCCAGCAAAAAATAGTAAATGTATAATGTAAAGCTTGTCTGAAGACTTACAGTACATTACATATAGCTCCATAGTTGAAACGGCAGTAAAGATATATTGGCACAAAAGCCATGTGTACACAGATACCCTCTATTTATGTAATACTGGGTTTTTATAAATAATATTTTTTACAAAATTGGGATATATTTTAATTTGTACATAGATGGTTTTTAAGTCACATTTCTAAAACTGCGATGTCAAGACTACTTACCTTAGAGACGTCAGTGAGCCACGTTAAGCAGGTAAAGAACACCTTGAGGCTCATTTTAAGAATGTAAGGTGTGAATTACAGCAGTATGTAGAGAGCCATAAGCCCAGATAACAACTCAATCTAGCCTTGTTGTTATTATTAGATCTGTGAAAACTAGAGTCAAGGGATAGATTAACAATGTGTTTCTTGGAATGAGTTGCTAGCCCTCGCTACTTGTTAACACTGCTCCTAGGATAAACCATTTGAAATGTCTTTTTAACGTTGACTGTTTCCAGTTTTATGACCAATGAATCAAATAGTTTTTGCAGGAGATACAATGTAGAAAATGTTGGTGTTGTAACCACCTGAATTCCATTTCTGTTTAATTTGTTTGTTTTGGACAATATTACTAGAAGTTCCTCTGTTTATCACCTGTACTGATCCCTTTCCTATATGCATATTTTTATCCAGTATCTAAATTAAAATTGTTCTGATAGCTGTATAGCTAAGCCTGGTCCATACGTGGCGGGTGCTGAATGTTAATTACATCTGGTACCCACTGTCAGTAGCTGGGATAAGAGATCACTTCAATCCCGACCATTTACTGTAACTACTTCAATGATATGGAGTAGTATAATAATAATAATATAATTCTTTATTTTTTATAGCAACACGCCAAATATTCGCCGCAACATTTACAACTATCGGAGGCTTGTCATCTTACTGCACCTACTAGGGCTTGTCCCCTTGGCAAGGGGTATTGGATGGTTTTTCAGATGGTTTGCAGTTATAAAAATGAAACTGATCAAGCAGATGATCCCCATTGATTAATAGAAAATTGTGCAGCAGTCCCAATTGCAGGATTTTCTGCCAGATGGTTTATGACACCGCTGGCCATTACCGAAAAAAAAAACTTGAAAATGTTATTCATTTGCCCGGTTTTCAGGCAGAACATGAACATGTGGGTGTGAAGGGGAGGGCTTGAAGCCGCCCCCTACGTGCCAAAAAAAGACAAAATACTGGTTGGAAAATTCAACGGGTATTTTGTCAGTGTTGTGGAAACGCACTCTTAATAGGAGAGTAGTAATTGTACGGTATGCTGCAATACATTCATGTTGCAGTATAGAGTAAAAGTGGTTGTGATTAGGTACCCTAGAAAGACTAAAGGAGACATGTATGATTGGGTTTTTCACCATTTTTGGCATTCAAAGCCCACGCCGGTACTGGTTGTCTAATGTGCCTTATAAATGTATTAGCACCTTTGTTTCGTAAGACTCAACACTTTTTAATGCGCCTAACATGAGGGAGTGTTCTGGGGGCGTTCTGGTGGAGTGTCGCACCACACTCGTAATATTAGACACATATATGAATGTGGTGTGGCAAAACTCGGCGCATTCTCTCGGACAGGCAGAACTATTTCCATGTTTTTTTTGGTCTGCCTGAACCTGGAGGGTGTCGAAGTGGAGCTAGTTGCTTGTTAGGGATAAACAAATAATTCTATATTTCTGTCACTTACACATGTACAATAATAATAAGGATTTATGATAATTATCAAACTATATAAAATTAAATTACTTAAATTTAATACAAAATTTGCTCATATAAAATTAATATAAAATATACAATATCCCAAAAGTATAAAAAATATCTCCTATAAAATGTATTTAAAGTTAAAAGAATCTTAAACTAATTTTGAATAACCCACTGATTATGTTAATTTTTACTACATTCAATTTGAAATGTATTTTTGCTGCTCTCACCCATTTTTTATAATACAGCAGGAGCCACCACACCACACCACACGTCTTGCTGGGACCTGTGGTCCACCGAGCAAGATGAGTACCATAGTTTCTATTCACTGACATGCTACTCTAAAGACTTTTCTTTTATTTCCAGCCTATCTATAGCCTCTATACATGTTTGGCACATTACTTATGCGCCTAAGTTCCATTATGCGCCCATAACCAACATGGCGAGGTGCAATGAACTTTGGACACCATTTATGAATGCACAAAATCCACTTTCATACATTCAGGTGCTTTATACACTGAAAAATAGATGATAAAATGAACTTCAATGCACCAAGTTCCTTGCATGTCTCCCTAAATGTTAAGTAAAAATATAAATAATAAAAATAATAAAAAATTATTCAAAAAGTGTAAAACACACCCTTTTTTCTAATTTTATAAATATAAAAAAATAAAAACCAACAAAAAAAAAGTCAATATTGTGGACTTTGGGTTGGCTCACTTCCCCAAATATTGGAATAAAAGTGGTATTGTATGTATCCCAAGATGGTAGCAATAAAAACTACACTTTGCCCATAAAAGAATGTCAAAGAAGTCCTTATATAGTCCCATCATTGAAAAATGTAATTAAGTTGATGGTTACAGAAAATGGCTATGCAAAGCAATTTTATTAACTTTTTTATACACTAAAAGTAGCAAACCATTACAAAAACTATGGGCCACATGTAAAAAACTGTCTAAGTCTAAAACTCTCTTTGTTGCCCATAGCAACCAATCAGAGTGCCCCTCTCATTATTCCAGATGACTATATGAAATAAAAGGGGCTCTAATTGGTTGCTATATGTAAAAAAGAGAGTTTTAGACTTAGACAGTTTTTTACATGTGGCCCTATGTAACTTTGGTATCACCAGAATCATACTGACCTGCAAAATAAAGCAACCATGGCATTTATGTTGCAGGGTGACTCAGTGGTTAGCACTGTTGCCTTGAAGTGCTGGGGTCCTGGGTTTAAATTCCAAAAAAAATGCTGCATGGAGTTTGTGTTTTCCCCACAATCCAAAAAAAACACTCTAATTGGTAAATCTGGAATTAAGATTGTGAGTCCCAATGGTAACAGATACCCAATGTCGGATGGGGTGCCTAGGCCAAAGGTGCAGTGACTGAGGACCACCAATTGAGTTTTATGGGCCCACAGTGGAGTTTATTTTAGTGGGCCCACCTATAGCTACTGTAATTGACTGTAGATGACTGTAGATGCTCCTATGTCTGTATTTGTTTTTGTCTATTCTTTCTGTGCCTTTTTCTTCTCCTGAGAAAGTATATTGAGTTAAAAAAATGAGCTTTTGGGTTTACCAGGCTGAGGGCCCACCGGGGGATTCCCCTATTCCCCTGTGGGCCAGTCCGAGCCTGCAGATACCAATGTGAATAATAACAAATTCTGTACAGCGCTGTGGATTATAATGGTTCTATATACATAAATAAATATACTTTAGATAATTGAAATCCCAAAAATGTTGGCAAAATTAAATTTTTAAATAAATAATCTTCATATAGCTTCATGTAATTAAAACCCAAAAAATTGTCAGAATGACATTTTTTCCTTGTTTTCCCCCCCAAAAGATTTTTTTGTTTTGTTTTGTTTCCCAGTATGTTATATGGTAAATTAAACACATTGGGCAACATGTATGAATTCGGGTGAATCTTTTTTTTTTAACTCGGTACTGACACACCAGTTCTAAATAGATATAGAGGAGTGTAGAATATGACAGTATGTATGAAAAAAAATTGCCGCATAACATAGAGTGTAATGTGCCAAACTTTGTATGGTGCATAGTGTAATGCGACAAAATTTGCATGGTGCATAGAGTGTAATGTGTCAAACTTTGTTAGGTGCACAGAGTGTAATGCGGCAAACTTTGTATGGTGCATAGACAGTTATGCACCAAACTTTGTATTGGGCATAGCGTGTAATGCATCAAACTTTGTATTGTGCATAGAGTGTAATGCATCAAACTTTGTATGGTGCATAGAGTGTAATGCACCAAACTTTGCATGGTGCATAGAGCGTAATGCACCAAAATTTGCATGGTGCATAGAGTGTAATGCGCCAAACTTTGGATGGTGCATAGAGTGTAATGCGCCACAATGTGTATTGTGCATAGAGTGTAATACACCAAACTTTGTATGGCAGTTTTGCATCAAAACTTGGCACATTAAATGTGTTGTCAGGCGCAAATTGTGCCAAGTTTGATTGTATGCCTGTAAAGAACCGGGAAAATATGGCAAAAAAAGGCATATGCGAATTCATACATGCTGCCCAAATTGTCACCAAAAATGTGTGTTTGAGGAGCGGGTTAAAAATGATTCAGTCTTCATAAATTAAGATAATTCACTAACTAATGACAAGTTATTTTCTCAGATACTTTGGGCGACATGTATGAAATCTGGTGTGTCAATGCCAAATTTAATTCGCATAATATTAGTCTAGAATGTGCCTGATTTATGAACCCGCTCTACAGCAAGTCATAAATCAGGCACATTATAGCGCTTAGTACGACAGTTCTGTTCAGGGTAAACATTTTGAAAAGATTGTTTAACTGTTCCAGCTTTAATGCGCTCCAGAAATGCGTAGAAAAGCTATAAATATGTAGCTTCGCTACGGTTTACTAATTCTGTCTTATCCTGAGACAATGTAAACTTAGACTAGACAGTCTAAAACTGCTCCTGGTTTATCATAGTGGTTTACACTGTATAATAAATCTGGAGTATGTTAAAATGCTCTATCCAATCTAAACTTTACATCATCTACTGTATTTGTGCCAATAACTGTGCAAATATTTTAGGGCACATTTTCGGCCTGTGGCAAGCTACATTGTTTACACAAAGTCATGCTGCTTTGTTTAAACCACGTCGAACGTGGCACAGCAATGTCTAAAAGCTATAAAATATGTAATAAATATGGAAGAATGCATTTACATCAGTACTTTAGTAGAATCCAGGCACAATAGTCAAAATCAATATACCATACTGTGTTTGATTTTAGAGACCTCCCCTACAAACAGATGTTGATAAAATTTAACAGGTCCAAAGATTGGCAACACATATGGTGGTAGGTCTATAGCACAAAGCTTTTCTGGAAAGACAAAAAGAACTTGTATGAAAATTGTCTAGTTCTAAGACTTTCTTTGTTGCCCATAGCAACCGATCAGAGCACTATATGAAATGAAAGGGGCGCTCTGAGTGGTTGCTACGGGCAACAAAGTCTTAGCCCTAGACAGTTTTCATGCATGTCACCCTTAATTTGTATAGAACATTAAAACAAGGGGAAAATAACACATCTTTAAAGAAAGAGAGAGAGTGACAGAGACCGACCATGTGGTTGGTGACGTGGTCATTTTCTACTGTACGTCTTTTATATTCATACTGTATTCTATTACTAGGTGTGCAGTTAAAAATAAACACTCATTTATATATAAAGACATCAGGAGAGCTAAATGTAATTGTTGCCTAATAACTCAATATGTAAACGAAATGAAACATGACTAGTATTTTGGAGCTGCTAATTGAGCTCAGCCTCAGTTGCAGGAAAGGGTTATCCAGTTGTAACAGTGAGGTAGTTCTCAGACAAAGATAACTTCATATCATGGGGGAAATCTATCAAAGACTTTGTACCATCTGTATGAGTAGAAAAAACAACAGCTGGTGCAAGGAATAGCAAGATGTTGGACCTTCAAGTGACAAGATGGGAAATGACAGGAAACAGCTTTTTACTCTGCAAAGAGCAGAAGAAACCTACATCCCAAAATCGCATGTTTGAAAACCTCCAGATGCCATCCTGTTCTCACATTTCCATACCTTTGTTCATGGCACATCTGAAAGCTTTTCTCTACACCATGAAAACACAAAGAATATCTATCATTATCCTGGCAAAGAGCTTTAAGAGGAATTTTAATAGTGTGTAGGTTAAGAACGGAATAAAAAAGGAAAAAATAAATGGCATGTTGGAAGTCTCCTTATTAGCTCCTTAATCAATTACATTAATGAATGTTAATTAGAAACATAACTGCCTTGACCACTCTTATGTAGCATTTGCTGGTCACTCCAAGCAATACATAAAAGGAGAAGGAAAATTGCCAGTTAGACCCCTTTGCAGTAAAAGAGTTCTCTTGATGTCTAAAATGATGTGATACAAACACCTCTCTCTCTTACTCACTGTATATATATATATATATGTGTCTTCAGCTTTATGCACTCTCAGAGGAGGCGCATGCAGCTGAAGTATCCCCGCCGGCGACCGGGCCATGGCAGTGCTCTGACGCTGACAGTGACTCAAGGATAAGCTGAGGAGGGCCTTTTCAGCACATTTTTTTGTGCTACAAAAACTCGACTTATACTCGAGTATGTTACACTTATAATTATATTTTCTATGACATATATATTTATATTATATATATTAAATATATATATATATATATATATATATATATTTATACATATATATATATATATATATATTTATATTTATATATAGAATACATTAGGATATTCGTGTGTATATCTTCCCAGAGAGATCATTCTAGGTCAGAGGTGTCCTTCATATAAATACATTCTTGGCAATGATGTAATGGTGTAAGGCTGCTTTCACACAGAGCGTTTTTTGATGGGGTTTTTAAGCAGAAATACATGGCATTAATTGCTGTGTATTTCTGCAAAAAAAAAAAAAACACTAAAAATGTTCATTGTGACAGCATCCTTGCCTAAAGTGGTGTTTCAAAACCTTAAAAAGCTTGTTAGTCATTAGGGGATCAACTTGTTTGAACTCACCTGCCATAACAAAGTGACTCACTCCAATGGGTTCTTACCTTAAACAGTGTATGTGTACAAAAAGAGATTTAACTGTCTATATCGGGGCTGGTGTACAAAATAAATCTATATTGAATATTTCCTGTTGCATCTTTTTGTTTTCCAACCCATTGCCAGCCAGAGTGATGTTCCAGTCAGAGAGCACCTGGGCATAAACTATAAGCAGTAGCAGCCATAGCAACTGCTGTGGGGTCCACAGGTTAAAGGGGTCCACTGAGGTGAAAGAACATCCTACTGTTTTGTAGGGAATAACAAGTTGGTTCTTTCTGCTATAATATTATATGGGTTCTCTGATATATGGCAATATTATTTATACCTTTAATTATAGCTACTAAAGTTGCTGTTTCAGTGTTTAATCAGAAGGTGGTAAAGGTACATCTAATTTCGTTTTGGGGCCCTATGAATTCTATTTACACCCCTGCACAGTGCACTGCCACATTGACAGCCACAGTGCACCATCACCTTGCCCCTATACATCATGAGTTACAGTGCTTATCATAACTTGCAGGATCTTGCGGTGCTCTATCATAATGCTAGCCATAACATGCTATCATGTTGCCAGGAACTGGACGCTATCATATTACCCTTTTATATTAATAACCATAAAGCAATATCATATTTCTAACCACAGTGCACCATTATACTGTCAGCAACAATGTCCCATCACAATGCCAGTCACAGTACTGTATTGTATTGTAATACCTGTCACAGTGCCATATTATATTGCAGATATCACTCACTGCATTGCCATGTATGAAATGTAAGAAATCTGCAATAAAAATCCTCGCCACTCCAAGATGTGGGCGAGGCGGGTGTTTATATTCGAGTAAAAGCTGACCCGAATATAAGCCGAGGCACCTACTTTTGCCACAAAAAAATGGGAAAACGTATTGACTCTATTATAAGCCTAGGGTGGAAAATGCAGTGGCTACTGGTACATTTCAAAAATAAAAATGGACACCAATAAAATTACATAGGCAGTAATAGCCAGTTTAATGTCCCCCTAGAAAGATTTAGAAAGGTATAGCAGTTTCAATGTCCCCATAGGCAGATACAGGCAGGTATATTTCCCCTCATAGGCAGTTATAGGCAGGTATTTGTCCCCCATAGGCAGGTATAGGCAGTTTAATGTCCTCCATAGGCAGGTATAGGCAGTTTAGTGTCCCCCATAGGCAGGTATAGGCAGGTATATGCCCCCCATAGGCAGGTATAGGCAGTTAAATGCCCCCGTAGGAATGTATAGGCAGTTATAGGTAGGTCTATGTCTCGCATAGGCAGGTATATGCCCCTCCATAGGCAGGTACAGGAAGAGTTTTTAAAAAAATACAAGTACTCACCTTTCCACGCCGCTCTAATGTGATCCATCTTCTGCACAGGCGGCGTGATGTCATCAGACCGCGCAGCATGATGACATGCTGCCTGTGTCGGATACTCTGGAGTCTGGAGTCCTATTGTGGAGCAGGGAGCACTTGCTCTCTTCTCCGCAATATTGTCTTCAGCTGTATGTGCTCTCAGAGTAAGCGCATACAGCTGAACAGATTGTCGACAGCGCCCGGTCCATGGCAGCGGCCACACACTGTGGGCTGACTCAGGAGTCAGCTTTATGCGCTCTCAGAGAAGTCGCTTACAGCTGAAGTATCCCCGCTGGCGACCGGGCCATAGCAGTGCTCCGACACCGACAGTGACTCGAGTATAAGCCGAGGATGGCTTTTTCAGCACATTTTTTGTGCTGCAAAACTCAACTTATACTTGAGTAAGTATATATATTATATATTATATATTATATATATATATATATATATATATATTCACAAAGCTCCCTTAAACCGTGACCCATGCTCACAGTAGCCAAGCAGTTCCATCACACATTATAATTACACACTAGGGCATGGAACACGATTTTGAGGAGCTTTGAATCTATATTATCAACCTACACATGCTTTTAAATATCTGTACATATGATTTAGGGGAAAGAAAAAAAAAAGAAGATTCACTGCTGTAGAGACTTAACCCCTTACCGCCGGAGCCAGTTTTGGCCTCTCTGACAGAGCCCTATTTTGAAATAAGTCATGTGTCCACTTTATGTGAGAATAACTTTTTGACACTTTAACCTACTATCCATGTGATCAGAGATTGTTTTCTCGTGACACATTGTGCTTTAAGATAGTAAGAAAATTTTGTCCAAAAAATGTTTGTTTTATTTGTGAAAAAATATCAAAAAATGTGTGGAAAAATTTGAAAATAAATTTACCAATTTTAAACTTCAAAAAATTTCTGATGTACAAGACAGATAGTTATTCACTAAAATTGTTTATAACTGGGCATCTACCCTAGGTCTGCTGTTGTTTGGCATCATTTTTTTAAATGTCTTTTTTTTTTTGACGACATTAGGGGGCTTAGAAATTTTGTACGTAATTTTCAAATTTTCAAACAAAATTTGCAATATACATTTTTTAGAGAACCAGTCCAGTTTCTAACGTGATTTTGATTGGTCTGTATGTTAGATACCCCCATAATGCCCTCATCTAGAAATACACCCCTTTAAGTATCAAAACCGCCATTTAGGAAGTTTATCTAACCATTAGGTGTTTCACAGGAAATTAAAGCAAAGTGGAAGTGAAATTTCAAATTTCAATTTTTTTGCGGATTTTAAATTTTTATACATTGTTCACAAGGAATACGGTAAATGTGATCAGGGAAATACAAATTAAATTGATTCCCCAGACTTCTGCCGTTTTCAGAGATATCCCAATTTGTGGACACCTAAGTGCATTATTTGCACTAAACCACATGCCCACAGTATAGGGGAGAGCACCTTCTGAGACTCTGGAGTACATTTTCATTACCATTTTATTTGTGGGGCCATTTCAGGTTTGCGGACAACCCTAAGGTTCCAAAACTTAATAAAGCGCCCCTAAAAAATACCCCTTTATTGGAAAACTACAACCCTATTAAGGAATTATCCAGGGGTTATGTAGTAGTGAAGCATATCGACCCACAGGTGTTGTAACAAAAATTTTAGTGTTAGGTGTGAAAAATGTTAAACAATTTTTTTTTCCAATAATCTGCAATTTTAGGCTGAATTGTTTATTTTTACAAGAATCTGGTAAAAAAAGCACCAAAACCTTGTTTAAACATATTTCTTCAATGGTTCGGGCAATACCCTACATAGTGGGATGTAATCTGCTCGTTTGGGCGATGGCAGGGGGTTTAGGGAGGGGGTAGCGCTATGGCTTTTGGATGCTGATTTTGGTGGGGCCATGTACATCTCAAAGCCACCAAGTACCAGACAACAGGTGTGTAACTTCCATTAAGTCAACATATTTTGGGATTCGCAAGCTCTCAAAGTACCTCATCTGGGGTGTACTTGTTCATTTTGGGTGCACAGGTGTTACAAGTTGCTTTTTTTTTGCATTGCGGCTACTGAAAATGAGGGGGAAAACGCAATTCGCCATTGTTTTTTTGAGCTTCAATTTTTCAGCGTTCGCCGTTGCAGTGTAAATGACAGGATATCTTTAATATGGGGGGTCGTACAATTGCAATGGTTATAAGATTTTATTTAGTTTTTTTATGTGTTATTATTTTAACATAGGAAATAGGTCTATAAAAAAAATTGCGTTTTTATGTTGTTCTGTTCTGTTAGCATAACGTTTGCTGTTTTTGTATACGGAGATGATTATGGGCTTGTTTTTATGTGGGACTGAGTTAAATGTTTTTATTAGTACCATTTATGGGGGCTTTATGCAGCCTTTGATCACTTTTTATTACGGTTTTTGTGATGGCATCTTTGAAACAAATACAGCATCCTGGTTGTGTTTATTTTATTTTTATTTTTAACAGCGGTCCGTGCAGCTATAACTGACATACTAGTATACTCTTTCAGGCGATTAGACTACTACAGCGATATCCAATTTGTATATTTTTTTATGTTTTTACTGCTTTTAACAAATATAAACACTTTATTCAAAAAGGAAAACAGTTTTTGCATCGCCTTAGTTTGGAGCCAATAACTTTTTATTTTTCTGTGTACGTGCGCTGTGTAGGGGTTGTTTTTTGGCTGGGAAAGAGTTGAGTTTTTATTGGTATAATTTTTTGGGGGACAAGAATTTTTGATCAGTTTTTAAATCCGTTTTTTGGAAGGACAGGGTGAGAAGATATACTGCAATCTAGTAGAGTTTTTTTTATTTTTATTTTTAACAGCGCTCACTGTGCAGTGATCCTTGACTGTAGCTTTACTCTCTAGGTCGATACGATATATGGCGAGTACCCTTATTTTATATAGTTTTTTAAATTTTGAAGCACTTAAAAATAATAAAAATATGTTTTTATTGTGTTATATAATATTATGCATCGCTGTTTCTGAGAGCCAATAACTTTCTTAATTTTTTCCTTATACAGAGACGTGTATGGACTTTTTTTTGCGGGATGAACTGAAGTTTATTGGTACAACTTGGCGTCTATATGAATTTTTGTTGTTTTATTCAATTTAATTGTGCTGCAAGATTGTACAAAAATCGCAATTCTGTGACTGTTTTTTGTCTTTTGTTTCTATATGGCGTCACCGTAAGGGTTAATTAACATGCAGATTTTTCGGGTGGGTCGTTACGCACGCGGCGTACCAAATATGGGTACTTTATTTATTTTTGATCTTTTTTTGGGGCGATTGGAGTTTGTAAAGGGGGAAAAGGGCTGTTTTGTACGTGTTTTATTTTTATTTTTTGTGTTTGTGTTATACTTTTTTTTCACTTTTGGACATTTATTTTTACTTTTTTTCACTTTTTTTCACTTTATCTTCTAACAAGCAATCATCAGATTGTTGTTAGAATGCAGGACCAGCTGCCACAGTATCGTACTGTGAACTGGTTGCCATGACAACGCCTGTCACCATGCCACAATCGCATTGCGGGCAATTGCGTGACATCACAGATGGACCCCGGGAAGTGCCGTTCACTTCCGAGGGCATCAGAGGAGGAGATCAGGTGCCGCACTACAGTGCGGGCCGCCGCGGGAGCTGGAGAGGGAATGCTCACTCCTCCTGCTGCGGCTTTATTATCGCAGCCATGACAGCTTCGTAAAATGAAGCGATAATCACCGCGGCCGGAAGCCCATCCGGCCGGGGGAGATACGGCATGCGGCACAGCGGTAATTTACCAGCTGGTACCATGTTGCGATCGTGCGTGGGGACTCGCCCGCAAGCCCGCAACGATCGCAGGGCGTATTGCATTACGGTCCATTTGAGGGAAGTGGAAGTCACTTTCCCGCTAGGGCGTTTCCATACGCCCTATGTCCGGGTAGGTGTTAAACAAGACTCCAACATCTGCAAAGCCTAGTCAGTTATGGGCACTAACCACCTCTAAAGACAGTCTTATAGGAAGAGCAAGGCAGACAGAGTATCTACTCTATTACAAGCACAGACCACTGACAAGAATCTTCTTTCACTCCTTCATGATGACATCACAGAGCTGGTGGGTGTTAGAGACCTTGCACTCATTCACCTTCCATTTGAGGATGCCCACACAGATGCCTCAATTAGGAGTTTAGGTCTGGAGACATGCTTGGCAAGCCAGACCTTTACCTTCATTTTCTTTAGCAAGGCAGTGGTTGTCTTGGAGGTGGGTTTGGGGGCATTATCATGTTGAAATACTGCCCTGCGGTCCAGTTTCCGAACCGAGGGAATCATGCTCTGCTTCAGTGTGTCACAGTACATTTTGATATTCATGGTTCTGTCAATGAGCTGTAGCTCCCCAGAGCCGGCAGCACTCATGCAGCCCCAAGCCTTGACACTCCCGCTGCCATGCTTGACTGTAGGCAAGATACACTTGTCTTTGTTCATCTCACCTGTTGTTATCACCATACCTGGTCAGGCCTCAACATGATACTCTGCCCGTATTTTACAGCAGAAGCCACGCTTTTAGTCCTATGCTGTTTTCTCAGTCTGAACTCTGCCTTTCTAGATTCTGCGATGATGATTGACAGGTTCCCTGCCTCACCCAACTGCTGCTGCTTCTGTCTTGTGCTCGCTCCGGATTTTGACCTGTTCAGTCTGACCTTCTGTATTGTTTGTCTGTCTTGTCTGTTCTGTGTTTACACATACTTAGGGAAGAGTCCATCGCCTAGTTTCCGGCAACCACTTAGGGTAGGATAGACAAGAAGGCAGGGACAGATTTGGGTGGCCTAGCATCACGGCGTAGCATCAGCATTTGTTCCTTCTGTTTATCTGCTCTGGTTGCACCTGGTTGCTGCCACAGACACACTTGACACCATCTGACCCAAATCAGTTAATCTTGGTCTCATCAGTCCACAGGACAGTAATCCATGTCCTCAGTCTGCTTGTCTTCAGCAAACTGATTGCGGCCATTCTTGTGCATCATCTTTAGAAGAGGTTTCCTTCTGCGACGACAGCCATGCACAGCAATTTGATGCAGTGTGCTCAGTTTAAGGGTGTTGGCAATCTTCCAATAGCCTAGTCAATCTTTATGTAGAGCAATAATACTTTTTTCAGATCCTCAGAGAATTCTTTTCCATGTTGAGCTTCCAGTGACCAGTATGAGAGTGATAACATCAAAGTTAACACACCTTCTCCCTATTATTGGGCACAACTTGTCCATTTTCACTTAGGAGTGTACACCCTTTTGTTGCCAGTGGTTTAGACATTGATAGCTGACTACTTTACATTGTATAAAAGTGTCATATCTTCAGTGCTATCCCATTTACATTTACAAAAATGTGAGTGTTGTACTCATTGTTGTGAGATACTGTACATTTGAACAGCCCACTCGAGCGTTGTAGGGCAAATTATCAAAGATCATTCCAAAACAATAACTTTAAATTAATTATAGTTCAAAAATGTATTAAGAAATTATAATTTAATTTAAAAAGTACTAAAAAATATGGTTTGGTTCTAAAGGTCATGTGTTTGGAAAAAAAATGCATACAATTTTAAATGGATAAAAGCTATTTATGCTGTCGTCAAATGAAATGAATGGAAAATTGCAAAAGTGTGCCCAAGATTCAAGTGGATCATCATGTGGTTCTTCTAATATAAGTGCAGCCACGGGAGACCCAGGGACATGGCATACACTAATTGAAAAGATATGGAGAAGTAAAGGGGAAGGACTGAGAAGAAGAGCACAGTAAATGTATAACTATAGGTATGTATCCAAGAGGATGACTAGGGGATGTACAGCAAAATAGCTTTCCATAAGATGCTTAATCATGATCACTTCAGAAACAGTAGCTATGCAGCACAAACAGATATCTAATGAAATTAAATATTATATAATTAAATATCATTACATGAGGAAGATTTGACATACTTCTTTCTTTTCACTGCACTTACCAGGTCATTCCTCCTGTGCCCTCCCTCACTTTCCTTACCTTGTAGGTAAACACCCTCAGACTCTTTCGGCCATTTTCTCTCAGAGTCGTGGTTGTGTACGGACCTCCTGTTCACTACGCCAGTTTCTGGATCATTTTTCTACCTGGCTTCCTCACTTCCTCTCTACTAAAATGCCCACTCTCATCATGGATGATTTCAACATTCTCATCGACGACCCCATGTCTTCCTCTGCCTCTCAGTTTCTTTCACTAACCTCTTCTTTCGGCCTCTCGCAATTTACAAACTCTCCCAGCCACAAGGATGGGAACTCTCTTGATCTGGTTTTCTGTTGTCTTTCCTCAATTTCTAACTTTACTAATTCTCCTTATGCTCTCTCTGATAAGAACCTTATCTCCTTCACTGTCACATATTCTCAACCTTCTCTGGACATACCTGCCCATCACACTTTAAGAAATATTCTTTCCATCAACACTCAGGAATTCACAGACATTTTACAGTTCTCAATGCCCCCAATCTTCTCCCTCTCCTATCCTGAACTGACTGTCAAACAATATAATGAATCTCTCTCAATCACCCTGAGTATATTGGCACCACTCACACACCACACCACCAGAGTCCGATGCCAGCACCCTTGGCATGTGCCTCAGATTCGCTTTCTGCAGCGATGTTCCAGGTGTGGTGAACATCTGTAGAGGAATTCAAAGCTACTTGCAGACTTCCTCCACTACAAATTCATGCTCAGAACTTACCACAATGTCCTTCACCTCCCTCATCTCAACTTTACACAAAAACCCTAAACGACTGTTTGACAAAAAAAAAAAAAACAGGGACAATTTCAACTCCTATCAGAGGTCTGCTGGCCAAAAAAGTGGTAAAAAACAATGCTTTTTCAATTGAAGATCACAGAACACACTGAGCTGCAAAATATCTTACTTTCAAATTCCTCTCCTCCTGCCGCCACCCCCCCTGCAACCTACCCCCTCACAGCTGCACACACCAGTAGATATCCTTAAAACTTTCTCTAACTAAATAAGAAGTGAAATTCTCTAATCTAACTCTATTCTAAGCTGTAGGTAGGTGGATGGTTTCTTGTATTAGAAGAGACTATCTCTCAGAGCTGTTAGAACAGCTATTGGTTTAAACGCAGACAGACACGTCCTGCTGTGAAGTGTGATAGAATGAGCTCAAACAGGAAATGCAATTGCATAGATAAAACAAGGTCATGTAATTTTTTCAGCCAATGAGATCCATACACAGCAAAGTGGTGACATTGTACACCCTCCTCACTCCCCTCTATCCTCGGAGCTGATTGACTGGCCGCCAAAATGACAGGAAACGCTGAAAATGGCGCGATAGTAATAGATTATCTGTAAGATTGTCACCTAAACTATCGCGTGATCGAAAATTTCCGATAAGCCTAAAAACCGTGCCAATTTCAACTATTGTCGATAATATCGCTCATCCCTATTAGAAAGTTGTTAAAGAAGCATGACAGAGTCAATGACTCAGGATCCTAATTTCCCACATTCTCATCCGACCAAGCCTCTTTCGGAAAAAGAGAGTCTGATCTATGTGGGGTCTACTTTACAATTTGCAGGACTTAAATGACCTACTGCTATTGTTTTGGTATTCGTATTTTGATACAAAATAGTGTAGTCTGACAAGATTAAATCCAAGAACATACAATTTAAGAGGTTTATCATGTATATGCTTATCATGTTTATCATGTATCATGCAGTTTACCAGTTGCTAAGCACTACATGCACAACTGGATGTGGACTGTCGTGATAGATTTGATTCAAGTTAGTTATCTGAGATTACAGGAAATAGGTCCTATATTTTCTCAAAAACAGCTCCATAG
The DNA here is from genome assembly GCA_025379985.1 of Phyllomedusa bahiana. NCBI lineage: Eukaryota > Metazoa > Chordata > Amphibia > Anura > Hylidae > Phyllomedusa > Phyllomedusa bahiana. Next base: position 244,869 of record JAODAL010000838.1, on the reverse strand, counting down.
TTGTTCATGGGCGTGTTTAGTATTCTCATTTTTATTTAAATATATGGGGCTAAGCTGCAATACTCCCACAGACCTACAAACAGGAGTGGCACTGTTTTTTGAAGATTTTTTTCCTAATCATAGAAGCCCTCTTTCATTTCCTCACAGTATCTTCTCTGCAGATAAATCTCAATGGCATTTGATCTGATATATCTTACAATAATTTAGTCATTACACTAGTAGCAAATATAGATCACCCAGCATGCATTGTTAATGCTGCCACTTGTAGCTTCTCAGTGACAACTGGAGACAGCAAAATAAATATCTTTAAAAAGGCCATTCTTCTGGTAACACTTTATAACTGAATATTGCTCAGTATTGCTCAGTTATACTCATCTGAATGTTTTCATGATTTATATTCATCTGCACGATTTCATGGTTCATCAAATAAATATGAGAGATGATAACTATAATGAAATCACATTGTTATGTTATCATCCAGCTTTAAAGAAATTGTAAACTGGGATTGTCTGTATCCTAAACCATGATTCTAAAAGTACCTGTTTACTTTTGTTTGTAATTATCATATGGAACAAATATACAATTCAAAGGAAATTCTGTTTTAAATCAGACCTAACTATGACCCTATTACTTACAACTGTCTCTGGAAAAGTGGAGATTACTATATAGTGCGCTTTGTCAGAATTATAGTCCAAAAACATACAATTTAAGAGATTTATCGGGGGCAATTACTGATTGTTGTGTACCACATCCGCAACCATTCTGGAAAATGTATCAGTTATTTATTATCATGAAAACCTACAATAAGCATAAAATATCAGGGACATATAACCTAAATTATAGTTATAATCTTATACTTTGTAATGGGTTTAAAGTGTTATTCCCATCCCGGGTCTTTTTTTCTGTTGTGCCCAGTTTCATTTTCTCAGGAAATTTAAATGAATGAATGGCCTCCAATCTCATTTTCTACCTGGTATTCATCATTTATTATCTTCTTTTCCCAGCTCTATGTTTTAGAAAATTGCCACTCAAGCAATTCGACAAACTGGCAAAAAGATGACATAACAATGGGAAAACACTTAACCTTGCTGTCTACAATCCAACACACTCTGGGCAGCAGAATCTAACTGTGATGACCATGCCTATTCAGGCCGCAACCTGAAATGGCCGAAAGGTACGGCAGAGGCAGCGCTTTTGGCCATGATTGTGATGGTTCTGTGCATGTTTCTTGCAGTGTCTGAACACAGTCTGATTAGGTTCTGTCTGTGTTAATTTATTTCTGCCACATCCATCTGGTCTCTGCTGGACTTTGTTTGGGCAGCAGACAGCTAAGCCAGTGTGATTGACAGATGCCTATGCCACTCAGTCCATGTTTTGTGAGGATGGAAGTCAGAGGGCCTGTTCAATCACACCTTGGGCCAGGACTCTGACATCCTACTTATAGTTTCCTTGAGCCTTTGCTCTGTGCCTGTGATTGCCTTTGCATGAACTTGTGTGCTCTTTCTCTTTAGTCTTGTTTGGTTACTGATTTTGTGCGTGTCCTCTGACTTTCCTTTTGACTTACGATTAGGGACAGCGTTGCTCTCTCCAGCTTTGATCTGCTCCGTCTGACTTCCCAAATGTATTTGTCTATTATGTTCTGTTTTTTTCACGTACTTAGGGTAGGGACTGCCGCCCAGTTGCCACCGACTGCTTAGGGTCAGACGGACAAGTAGGCAGGGACAGATCTGGGTGGCCTATAGTCAGGGCTCACTGTATGTCCCTTACCGTCCTACTGCTTCAGGAGTCCCTAACACTAAGATTCCCTTTAGATTTTCTTCAGAGCCCACCGCGATGCAGGAAGGATCAAATACTAGGGTCAATCTAATCTATTTACCTATGATTGTTAATATGGTAAATAATATTAAATAAATAAAACTATCATTAAACTGTAGCTGGTAATTTGTCAATTACATATTGTTCTCAAATACTGATTTAGTGCCTATAAAAACAGTATGTTTCCTCCAACTCACAGTATCACAATGTAGGCATAAACATATAGCTTAAGAGTGACCTCTTAATCAGTACCAGTCAGACAGGAGCCCCATTATTGCAGGATTCAGGAAAATAGAATTAATTTCATTATGTTTTTACTGGGATTTTCAAATCGGGTATAAAATATAAAGTGATCACTAGTGTGTGGATACAACATACAGTATGTTCTAAGGGAAAGTGTTGATATCCTGTGACAAAAAAGGTGACCCAAACCCTAGAACCAGGGGATCTTGTGTTTGTGTGTTCAGGAACTCAGCTGAACACCACAAGCTGCTTATGGAGTGCTAGTGTGTGAAGGATTTCAGAAGCAGTAAAACTAGTATTTGTAGGACCCTGTGGTATAGCCAGGATTGCTCCTCCATCATACACAGTTAAATGACAAGCAGCCATGTTGCTATATTAAAATAAGCAGCAACCAATGGATAACTGGTATTGAAATACAGACTTGGACTGGCCCAGAGGGGGACAGGGGAAACCAGTGGTGGGTCCTTGAGCAAAGTAGACCTGATGTTTTGTTAAAACTTCATATACCGTATATCCTGGGGAGAGGTAGAGAGACAAAGGTAAACAAGCAAGAGGTAGAGTATAAGAGGCATGTACAGTAGTTGTAAGGTGGGCACCCAGAATCAATGCTCTGGTGACAATGCTCTCTGAAAATGCTTCATGTGTGGTACAATGAGCTGTTTAGTGACTGGTTGTGTGTAATTCTAGGGGTGTAAAGTTTTTCCCTGAGGAGAGAACCATGAAAGTGCAGGGACACTTATAGGCCATGCAATGCTTTCTTGGAAAATAAAATATTCAAATAGGCTTTAGCAGATAAACCTAGGTCTCCGGTGATAGTTGGCACCTAGCTCTTTCCTATTTGCGTATCTAGTTATACGTGTGATGTTTATAGAACAAATAAGTAAAATAAAAAAACAGAGAAAATCTCCAAGGAGTTGTTATAAGCAATTAAATAATATTTATAATAACATTATTGGTTATAAAAAAATAACATTTAAAAAATATGGAAAGATGATAAATAAAATCTGTTATCAGACTAAGAATCCAGACAAGCCATCTTTCCTCCTATCTGCTGCATATGCATTCCAATCTATGCATTCCAATCTTTTTCTCAAAAATCACAGAACTCACCTTCCCTTCTTCTAAAACATAATGAGAGGGTTGCGTAAAATACCTGAAAGGTACTCTAATTCTTTCTACAGATTTTATATGTAAATATTTACAACCAAATGACTTTCAAATAAAAAATCACATATAATTATAGCCCTGTTTAGTAAACATGTCATAATAGGGACTGTCAATTCCCAAGGCCCTCATAAAGAAGCATATGTGACATGTTTACACGCCCCGCTCAGCAGTACTGCCCATAGAAATTAATTTCAAAATCTTGGCAGCAAATGATTAAAAAATCAATCAAAACCAGGAGCAAACTGTTTAACAGTAAGACGGCAGAGAAGCAATTCGACTTTATTGGACATTTTTAAAAATGGAGTAGATGAAAGAAATTAGGATTATTAAATTCTAACATTTATTTCATCTTTGGAGTTGGATGTCTTTATAATGGAGAGAATAGGGAAAGCAGTATATAATTACACATGGAGTGTTTTGCCAAATGTTGGAAATGTTAAACAAGAAGCACTTGTTTTCTCTCCAGAGGAAAAGCATGTGATGTGTCGCTATTGACTCTGAAGGACGCCCACAGACCTGACATTTTGCCAGCTTATGATAGGTACACCAACATTTGGAATTCCTATAACACAGAGTTTATTGAGGCATAATATTCAGTGGGTTAGAATCCACAAATACTGTGGGAACAATCCCTACAGCAAACAAATCATGTCTGATAAAAGTCATATAAAAGGTTTCAGGACATTTACCCTATTTTTACTCAGAGCAAAATCTCATGAATGAAATTTAAAAAGCTTAAAGAAGTGTCTGTTCATTGTCAGCAGAGCAGGTATTTGCTACATGTCGTTTTCACATGGGGTAATTAATTGATCATGATAATTTATATCATACATGTGTACATAATATTTTCCATCCAAAAATAAATTGAATGTTCATGTATGCACACTCAGCGGAAGCATGCATTTATGGCTCTTGGAAGGCAGAAACTTAGACTAGACGATCTTAAAATGTCCCACATTTATTGATGTATGTTTAGACCATCTATTCTAATTTTCCACCTTCGCTTAGTAGGCCCTTTCCCCAGAAGCCATACCCCTTTTACCAGGAAGCTTGTCAAATATCTAGAAACTGTCTAAAGCACATAATAAATGTTATGTAAAGCATGTACACCGTATTTTTGTTGCAAATTGCACCTGAATTCAGCCGCAACTGCCATAAAAAATGTGCCCCATTGTTTGGGAAAGGTTATTATCATTGTGGGATAATGGTCATGGATAAGTAATTTGTTTTAAAGGGGTGTATCATGAAGATAATCCCTTTTTAAATGACCTATGACAGCATTTGGACATAGTTTAGGGGGAATGTAAGATATCTTTCTATGAGACATAGCAGGTAGACACTTCTAAAAAGCTGTTTCTGCTTTGGGTAACCTGGCCATTTCATGTATCACATTCATTTGTATGGCCAGGTAAGGCTTTCAATGGTGATAACAGGTTGTTGTCTAGTGTAAGAAAATAAGGAACCACTGGGAACAATGACTTACTGTATAAGCAGGAAATGCATATATACAAATAATAAATATAAAGGGTGAGAGGGTGTTGAGGATGATGAATGGCCATCCACACCAAAAACTTTTAATGTTGAAAAAATAGAGCAAATTGTTGTAAAAGACTGCAGGCTCACTATCTGATTGGTGACAGTAACAGTATATTCTGATTTTGAACAACAATCTTAAGTTTGCTTTCCAAGACTTTTGACTAGAAAAAAAATTATTAAGTGTATGTATAAAGACTTTCTGGAGCAAATCAAATCAGGTCTGCTTTTTTTGGCATTTAGATGATTAGAAATTAATTATTTGTGATGAAACCTAGACCTTTCAGTATGATCCTAAGACCTAACATCACTCAATTACATTGGATAGCCCAAACGTTTCATTGTTTTTGTCAATGTCAATGGTATGGAATCAGAAGATCGGGTCCTGATTTACCCATTGGACACACAATGCAGTTTCCCGGGGGTATTTCCCCAGAATCCAGGGCACATGCCCTGGATCCCTGGGTTAGTGCTGCTTATTTGAGTTGAGGAGAGTTTTATCTTATTTTTTTCTGTTCCAATTGAAGGGGCCACTATAAAGGATAGGGACCCAACCTACCTAGGCTTTTACCTACCTGAAGCCCTGTCTATCTACCCACCCAGGGCCCTACCTACTGGCCCATCTTATGCCTCCTTACCTACCTGGGGCCCTGCCTACCTATCTAACTGAGGCCTAACAACCTACTGGTGGCTTACCTATCTGCCTAATAGGGGACCTGCTTACTTACCTCAAGGGGGTCTCCCTACCTAATGGCGGGTTGCTTACATATCTACTGAATGGGGGTGGCAGCTCACCTACCTAATAGGAAGGGTATGCTTACTATCTGCCTACCTAACGTGAGGAGGTTCCTATGGTAATATATAGCAGCACAAAAGACGATTAGAACTGAGAGCACAAAAGGGGACACTTTTAATGGGGGTACTATTACTGTGTGGTGCACCAAAGGGGTGATTATTAGTATTCGAGGCTCAGTAGATGTGGAGTTTTGATAGATGGGGGAATAAGTAGGACTAGGCCGGAAAAATGAGTTAAGATGTCTGTGTGGACAATTCTGCAGACATAAGTCATGGCTGGAAAAAGTCGTTATGGTGGTATGGGCTAGATGGAGAAGAAAAGGGAAGGAAAATGACTCCCAATACTGAAAATGTCATCTGTGAGTCATTGGATATAACTCTTCTGTAATCACATATATGTGTGCAGAATGCCTGTATATAACTGGTTTCGACCACTTTATAGTCACAGTATGGAAGTTATACTAGCATTGGTGAAATTGTCTATATCCAAGAACAGCGTGGTGTTATTATTTAGTCCCTTTGCAATAGTGATATGTAGTCAGGGTATTATTTGGCCTTTGCATAGTGGTATTATTAATAGTATTGTTTGTGGTATACAGGTGTGGTCGGTAATAGTATGGTGATGCTAATTGTTCCTTGTATAGTGGAATTATGTGGTAACTGTATGGCCACTGTATGGCAAATTGTCTTATATAAATACATCCATCTAGACCCTAGCAATGCCACTGTTTTGGCACTGGACAACTGGAGGACGCTGGGCATGAGTGGGTGTGCTTGTTGGTTGTTAAAAACATGGCTTGGTGTGATGTCATGTGTTTGGTGATGTGTAGATGTGTGGTCTTGTTTGATGTCATGTGCTTGGGCATGGTAAGATGTGTGACCTCGTGTGATGTTATGTGTAGATGTTTGGTCTTGTTTGATATCATGTGCTTGGGCATGGTAAGATGTGATGTCATGTGGTTGGGCAGAGCACAGTGCACTACTTGGCCCAGAGGCATTTAATGCTAAGAAAGCAACCTTCCCGGGAACCATTTGGATTTGTCTCAAATGTTAAATCAACCTGAATCTAAAGAGCAGCACTAATTAGGAGTTAGGAAATAAATATACAGCAAATAGATGTAACCAATCCTGAGAAATATGTTATCGAGAAAATGCAGCATAAAAAAGAATAACTGTAGAAGATTGACACTTTGACAAGGATGGTTGACAACAATAGTTTGTCATGTGTTACACATTTTGTCAGCTAGTTTGTAAATCAGCTTTCTGGAAAATGGCAAGGACCATTCATGATGAGAAAAACAGAGGTGAGTTTAAGAGTTCAGATACGTGGAAAATGTTTGAACAAGTTTGAAGTGGAACACAAATCCTTCTCCTAAATTCACTCCAGACCCTGGTTATTCTATACGTAAAATTTATATCAACCTATGCTCACCACCAATCTAATAGACCATCCAGTCAAAAGTGCAGAGAAGCAAACATCAGCCCCTCCTAGAAATAGGGTTGGTGTCACACAATCATCACATAGCTGCATGTTCTCACTATAAAATTAGTGATCAATAGATACTGGAACCAGTCTTTCAGCATTTGACCTGTCTTTTATGGATTAGATTCTACCTCCCTCTTATTAGGCTTGCAGTCCGGCGTGCAGAGAAAACCATGGTCATCGGTATCTACACAAGTTACATCACTATTTTGTACAACTATTAATAGTGGCTGCCGTCCCATAACCCTGGTCCAATCTACAGCGACAATCTCCCCTGCAGCATAAAAAGGCCTTTACCCACCATCTACATTTTTCTGTTTCTCCCTCTCTGCATTTCAGCAGTCATAACTTCTTTACTTTTTCAGTGATGCGGCTGTATGAGGCTTTATTTTCTGCAGAAGATATCGTATTTTTTTTTCAGTGTAGTTCCAAGGTACATATAAATTACTGCTTAGTTTTCTTTTTGTTTTTTTCTTGTTGCAATGTGAATTTACACTTTTGTGACACATTATTATGACCACTTCCTACTTTCTATATCGGCAACATGTAGCTCATGAACAAAGTCACATGTCTTAAGTTAGCTTGATGGGTATATAAGGTGTAAATAGGCTGTCTGCATGCATATTCCTTGTTGCTGTCAAGGTTTAAAAGGCAATTTATCAAAGTTGCAAAAAGGGCTAATTATTGATTTTCAGCTAAGGGAGGCAGCATTTCTGAAACTGTACAGTTTTTGAACTGTTTACATGCTTCTGTGGTGAAAGTGTATGGTGACTGGACAAATGGCACCACTGTGAATAACTGATGGGGAAACCGCGGAGCACCACATGCCATTGATCTGAGAGGTGAATGTTGGCTATAAAGTTGTGGTAGGCTGGACCAGCAGTGGAGAAGCTCATGGCCAAATCGAATCAGAGGGTTACCAGACATTTGTCTAAAAACATAGTTCAGCAAACCTTACTTTGCATGGGGCTCTGATGTAAATGGACAGTAACTGCACCTCTTCTAAGGAAGTTGCATTGGCAGAAAAGGCCTTCATTTTCGGGATAGTATCGGAATTGGACTTCTGCTGATTGGCAGAGGATTGCCAGCTGTGATAAATCACTTTTTCTGATTCATGAAATGAATAAACATTGGTGTGCCAGATGAAAAACTTTATAGAAACAAACATCCTACAACCTTTGCTGAAAAAACACAAGCTAGTGGTGGCAGTGTTATGATCTGGGGAAGGTTTTTGCGTCATTCCCTGGGTCCAGTTAACTAAGTGAAAGGCACTCTAAACTGGTTTTGCTGTAAATTCATCTATGCAGATGACATACACTTAGGGTCACATGTATGGAAACTGTCTAGTTCTAAAACTCACTTTGTTGCCCATAGTGACCAATCAGAGTTCCCATTTCATTTCATATAGCGCTCTAGAAAAAAAGGAGGGGAGCTCTGATTGATTGGTTTCTATGGGCAACAAAGTGAGTTTTTGACCTAGACAGTTTTCATACATGAGGCCATTAATGTTGATTGTCTTCCATGGAACAGATCTTCCAACAAGAAATGTGACATGTCACATAGCTAAAAATGTCTGACATTAATTGGAAGAGCATGACCAAGGCTTCCAAGTACTACCCTGACCCTGTAATTCCCCAGACTTGAACCTAATTGAACATTTGTAGGACCATCTCAGTCATGATGTTTGCTCTATGGAACCTCCTCCATGCACCTTTCTACAGCTGTAGGATGTACTGCAGTCAGCATGGCACCGATCATAGCATAGAGCTTAATGCGACAAACTTTGTATGGGCATCGCGTGTAATGCGCCAAACTTTGAGAGATGTATGAAGGAAGATGCTTCGAAGTGAATGATCGCGTCTCATTTTCAGTGTGTAATGCACCTGAATGTATGAAAGTGGTTTTTGTGAGATAATAAATGGAGTCTAAAGTTCATTGCACCTCGCCTATGTGTTAGGCGCATTAGCAAACTTGGGCGCATTAGTAATGCGCCTAACATGTATAAAGTCTATAGAAAGGTTGAACATAAAAGAAAAGTCATTAGTATAGCATGTCAGTGAAAAGAAACTATGGTACTGCTCTTGCTTGCTGGACCACAGGTCCCAACAATACCTGTGCTGTGCTGGCTCTTGCTGTATGTAGAATAAAGGTTGAGAGCAGCAAAACTAAATTTCAAATTCAATGTAGTAAAAAATTTTAAAATCTGAACACCAACATCAGTGGATTATTTAATGTAAAATTAGTTTTAGATTCTATGAATTTTAAACACATTTTACAGGAGATATTTTTATATTTTTGGGATATTATATATTTTCTATTAATTTTATATTATATCTTTTTACATTTAAATAATTTAGTTTTATACAGTTGGATAATTATCATAAATTACTTTTTATTATTGCACTGGTGTAAATTGAGAAATCAGGGACATGTTTTGCCCTGACAGCAAATCAACACTTTTTAATGTGCCTAATATTTGGGGGCGTTCTGGAGGCATCGCACTACACTCGTAATATTAGACACATACAGTCATATGAAAAAGTTTGGGCACCCTATTAATCTTAATAATTTTTAGTTCTAAATATTTGGGTGTTTGCAACAGCCATTTCAATTTGATATATCTAATAACTGATGGACACAGTAATATTTCCGGATTGAAATGAGGTTTATTGTACTAACACAAAATGTGCAATATTAGTTATTAGATATATCAAATTGAAATGGCTGTTGCAAATACCCAAATATTTAGAACTAAAAATGATTTAGATTAATAGGGGTGTCCAAACTTTTTCATATGACTGTATATGAATGTGGTTCAGCAAAACTAGGTGCATTGTTGCTCGGACAGGCAGACCTATTTCACTGTGGTCTGCCTGAGCCTGAGGAGTTGAAGTGGAATTAGATTTGCTGTTAGGGAAAAAAATTTCCAAAATTTCTCAACTTCCACCAGTACAATAATAAAAAGTAATTTCTTAAAATTATCAAACTATATAAAATTTAATTATTTACATTTAAAAATGATATCATATAAAATTAATATAAAATATATAATATCCCAAAAATTTAAAAATATCTCCTATAAAATGAATTTAAAAATAAAAGAATCCAAAACTAATTTTACATTAAATAACCCACTGATGTTGTTGTTCAGATTTTTTTTTTTTTATTATTACTACATTAAATTTGAAATTTATTTTTGCTGCTCTCACCCTTTATTCTACATACAGCAAGAGCAAGTACACCACAGATATTGCTGGGATCTGTGGTCCACCAAGCAAGATCAGCACCATAGTTTCTATTCACTGACATGATATTCTAACGACTTTACTTTATACATGTTTGGCACATTACTAATGCGCCTAAGTTTCGTTATGCGCCTAACACATAGGCGAGGCGCGTCGAGCTTTAGACCTCATTTATAATCGCATAAACCACTTTTATACATTTAGCCGCATTATACACTGAAAACGAGACGCGATGATTCACTTCGAAGCACCTTCCTTCATATCTCTCTCAAAGTTCGGCGCAATACACTCTATGCCCATGCAAAGTTTGGCGCATTAAGCTCTATGTAATGCGCAAAAAATCTTCCTACTTTCGTTTTCTACACTCTTCTATATCTATTTAGTACTGGGTTGTCGGCGCCAAGTACAAAAAAAAAATCCATTCAAATTCATACATGTAGCCCTTTGTGTTCATTATATAAAAATGAGACATAGGGTCACATGTCAGGTCTAAAACTCACTTTGTTGCCCACAGCAACCAATCAGAGCTCCCCTCTCATTTTTCCAGAGCACTATCTGAAATTAAACGGGCGCTCTGATTGGTTACTATGGGCAATAAAGTGAATTTTAGACCTAGAGAGTTTTCATACCTGTGGCCCATAGAATTTTGAGGAAAGCAGTTATGATATAGCTGAAAATTTCACATATGTAATAGATAATATAATTCTAACTATTTGGCTAACTATTAACAAATCTAGACTTCTTTCTGTAATTTGTCATTGGTACTTTCTGTACAACTATAAGCTTTTCTGTGTGGTTTTTTACCAGCAGGGATCCTTTTTTCTTATTTTTCCAAGCTGTCATACTCCTTACTGACGCCTTATAGAACATGTCCGTCTGTTTTAAGGTCATCTCCTACATGCATTAAGATAGAAACTGCACTGTTGATAATGTTGTATGCCAACTAGCCAATAAAATACTGCTTACCAAACAGATTGCTGACCGGGCCATTCAGTTAGACATCTGTTTATTTGATTATGTATAAAACATTTAATACATCATAGTCCCAAATCCTTACAGTGAATTTGGTGAACCAGTAAAATGCAGTAACTTTTTTCTATAAAAGCAACAGAATAAGAGACAAAGAGTATTATTAAAATAATAATCAGAAGTATCTTGGAGCCCTTTTTAATATCATGGTGTATTATCAGCACATGGTATTTTGAAATAACATGGATTTTGGACAAAAAACACTTAAATATCAGGAGTAAGATCCTCAATTATCTCAAAGATATCACAGCAGAAAGCTTGTATCCAAATAATAGATAAAACAACTTTTAATAAAGAAAATAAAATACTAACTCACCCTTTACCATCCTAACATGAGAAAGTCCTACCTAAAGTAAGGTAACCACCCCGAAAAGGGTGACTCCATTCACAAATCCCTACTCATACCCTACAATTTCCCTGCAAGGGAAAAGAGTAGGGTAGAAAAATCACAAAGTTGGTAATTAAATCAACAAAATTATTGGAACCTCTGTGATAAAAACCATAGTAATTGCAAAATGTAATGTTTCAGGATAAGAAAGCTCAAGATATTCAGGATTACCATACCTTCAGGAATCTGACAGCTACGTTGAATTTCAGGGAATGTGGGTGTGCATCTTGGACAGCAAGATATATTATCCCCTTCTCTAGTTCAACCTCACTATCTGCATAGGATTCCACTCTTATAATGTACTGACTCAGCCATCCAATATGAGACCATGTCTTTACCATTGTTTGATCCGGTAACATTGAGCCCCATCTAAAATCTAGGAAGGATAATTTTTATTATGCAGCTATTCTGACATGTTAAAATGTATCTACACTTAATCCTGTGTCCCCAAGATATCCTTTAAACAGAAAGGGAACCACATTGTAAAAGTGTAGATTGTAGTCTAAATGTGATTAGAAGGAAAACATTTTGTTAATTCTGGATCTGGATGTTTTAGATATATCATTGTAACACAGTGTTGTTGCTATTGATTCTCTATAGGGTTCCCTTTTTAGGAAGAGTAAGGGTGCAATCATTACATTTATCAATGTACTATTTTCTCGCCTCTCCCATATATGCCCAATTTGTATTAAGTCAATTAATAATCATAGCACTATGTCTATTTATCTGCAGATTATTTTGTACAGGTAAGCCCCATTCCCTGCTCATTTTCATCCCCAGTCGTGGTATTCCTTGGGATACAGTGAAAACGGATACCATTGTGGAGCAATGCCAGGCCCATATCTAGGGCATACATAGTCTGAAATGGACTATGTTTGCCCTATTTACCAAGTATTTGCATTTTCTGCATCAGACATAAAAGTTTTATCCTATAGAACCTGAGGCCCTGCTTTGATATCCATCAGGATACATTTCTCACATTATTCCAATGGAGATTGGGGACACTGGCCTATGCGGCCTTGAACCAGTGACAACCAAGGACAGCATCTTAGGATGGTGCTTTAAAAAGTATAAAAGTCATTGTTTTCCCGGCAGAGGTTACACCTTTTTTGTGATGTAATTTAGATTTTAGCACATGCTAAGTTCAAGATACACGATCTGTAGTTAGAGAATGATCTGAACATGCTTGTTCAAATCAAGATGTCAAAAACTCATCTTTATCAAACACTTTTTACAGCCTAGAGTTTGCACCAATAGCATCTAATCTATTTAACAATCTGTGAATTAAGTACATAACTAATACCAATCTCTCATCTGTCCTGATGGTTTACTGGTACCTATCAATATGGAGACCAATTTCTTTAGCATTAAAATACAGCAGGCGGTATAGGGTTTTAGTCTGCAGTGTTACCTTTTGCCATTGCTGCAAAAAAATGTTTTTCTAAGAAAGGAGTTGTAGTTCATTTCCCACATCAGAGGTGGTTCTATGACCACAATATGATTAAAGTTGGCTCCCAGTGACCTGATCTGAATTTGAGAAAGCATGTTGCAGTCAGCCCTAGGAATGACTGTCATCTGGAATGTCTGAGCCCTATGCAGTCAAAGCATCTGGGCCCTCCTCATTATCAGTTGGGGCCCCATCAGAGCAGTACTGAGGTTGCTCTTGTCATGGGCCCTATTCAAAATGGAGCACACTGATATGAAGCAAGACATGAACTGATAATGGTCAGAGGGGCAGAGATGCTTAGGCTGTGTGGGAGCATGAAATTACTGATGGAAGCCTTGATTATCAGTTTCTATCTTTCACAATATTGCAGGCCCCTTTTGTTTCAAATTTTATGTCAGCCCATAACTATAGTATTTTCAGTATTGCTCAGATGGCAACCTTGGCAGTCTAGAAAGGACCCCAAAGCTGGCCGTGTAATGTATTGCCCACAAAGACGCCTGTGTCACAGTGAGACAGAGTATAATGTATTAACATCCAGAAGTATGCTAATCCATTAGTTACGTAAAATAAAGATGCAAAACAGTAATTTTTTTCATGGGGTTAAGATTGTAAAATAATAAAAGGCTTGAAAAACTTGACTATTTAATATAAAATAGATTTAAGAAACCTAAAGATTTAATTTAATATATATAACAGTGTGAAACATGAAAGGCATCAGAAATTGAACATAAAACAATGCATATGAAAAGTGTTTTATATTCATGATGCAAAACGTTTTATTTATTTAAACTAAACAGTAATCTGTGTATCCCCAAACTGCACCAAAAAGTACACAACCAAAACCTCCTACAGTCAATGAAAACACAAAAACTGGGAAAAAAAATTTAGCTGGTCATTAAACGGTATTCCAATTTCATTGATTAACTTTAAACATGTAGGTACAGATAAATAGACTATTAAAGAATACATTGCTGTTCTGATTTCGCTTCTCTTCAGAGCTAGAGCAGTTCTTATCTCCTTCTTGTTTAAACAAGCTTCCCTAGGTTATCACCTCTCTCTGCTCTCATTGCTCTAGCAATAGTGACACCACTGCCTGCTGTATCTTTCCAAAACCAGAGCTTTTTATCTATATTACCGACAAACTTTAACCCTTTAGAGCTCAGTAGCCTTCTGCCCTGCTGCTTATACCATCCATTACCAATGTCCCTTTAACAGGCTTTGCTACGAATAGCAGAGCTGATATGCCAACCACTGCTGTAGAACCGATCACAGCCTGACCTCGAAGTGCGAGGCTGAGGCTAAATGTGAAGAGCAGGCTCTGTAAAACAGACTGAAGAGAACACCACTTTAAAGTGGTTTTGCCACAAATTAAAAATCTGACGTGGGAAGTTTGGTAAATTATAATAATAAACATTTCGCCATTCATATTATAAACATTTCTTCTCTGGCTGTTTTTTTGTCTTAGCGGCTCCTTTAGTGATCCATTGTTTACAGCTCGCTCTCCAGGGATACGACCCGGCTGAGAGCTCCTCATCCTGGCGTCAGAAACATGCTCAGTTAACATCACCCTCTCCCTCTCAGGCAGCTACTTAAGTTTCAAATACCACCCAGTGCTGTCATTCCTACTTCCTGTCCTCTGTGTTCCTTAGTAATTAGTGCAAAAGTGTTAAAAAAAAAAGAAACCTCCAATGAAAAAAAAAAACACAAAATTTCTTGGTTCTGCAGGGATTTGAACCAAGGACCCCATGTTGCCTGGAGCAACAATCTTACCTCTGAGCAACAATGTACACATAACAGACCTTGTCTTTCATTTGGACTAAGAGAGGAAAGTCGCCTGGTGAATGTCCCATCCTGCTGGGTCACACATGATATGCAAATTCAATTACCAGGGCATGAAAGTGTATCTCAGTCCTGGTGACATAGTGTTGCAGCGATCTCGCTTGGCTATCGAGATCGAGCGATTCGATTATCGGGCCGCTCAGCGATAAGGTTTTCTTCGATAGTGAGCATCGATTATGAAGCTATTACCCCATCTAAAGTCAATGGAGAGCGAGCAACAACAACATCAATATTATTTACATCCCAAACAAGGCTGGAAAGCTAAATTAACATCCACACCAGTCTAAAGGATACGTTGCTACATCTTAGCAGGCAGACACACTTAGGTTATAAAAGTCACAGAAAAAAAGATCACAGACCATTTACTATCCCTGTCTTGTACCACAGACAAGCATGACCCTTAAACCTGGCATCACCCACAAATTAAAAAGCTCCAGAAGGCAGTAATGATTTGAACATCATGTTACTTGAACTGGACATTGAATACCCTGTCCTTGAACGCAGACAGAGCCCCAAACCTGTGTCTATGACCCCACATTTAAAAAGTGCCGCTAAAAGGAGTCTTTCAACCACCATTTACAAGTTTCAACTGGAACATTGACTCTACCTGTCCTAGACGCGTATGACCATTAAACCTGTCTGGACCCCTCAATTAAAAAGTGCCGCAGGGGAAAAGAGAGTCTGTTATGGACTTGTATCTGTTATGTTTTCCTGATAAATACCATCGGTATTTTTGCAACCTTTCAAGTTCACCTGTGGCTAGACTATAGAATTGCGTGGTTTTCTAAAGAATTTACGTAGAAGCTCGCGTCCAATGAACAATGTCGCTGGCGGTGTGCAAAAGTCAAAAAACACGTAACTGTTATGTTTTTGATATAATACAAACGGTAATTTTTTGCACCTTTCAATCACACTGTGGTGAAATAGATAGAATTGCCTGTTTTAAAGATTTACGAAGATGCATGCGTCATAGAACAATGCTGGGTGATGCAAAAGTCGAAAAACATGAGTAACTGTTATTTTTGATATCAATAAACGGTATTATTTGCACCTTTCAATTCACACTGTGGTGAATAAAGAAATGCTGTTTTAAAGATGCCGTAGAACATGCTGCTCAAAGAAACAATGCTGGTGGCGCAAAAGTCAAAAAAACACATAACTGATTTATGTTTTGGAATAGAAACGATATTAATTTGCACCTTTTCAATTCACCTTGTGAGTGAACTATATATATTTGCCCTGTTTTAAAAGATTACGTAGATAGCTGCGTCAATGAACAATCTGCTGGGTGTGCAAAAGTCAAAAACACGGTACTGTTATGTATTGATATAATTAACGGTACTTTTTTGCACCTTTCAATTCAACCTGTGGTTGAATATAGAATTGCTGTTTAAGATTTACGTGGATGCTGCATCAATTGAACAATCTGGGTGCGCAAAAAGTTCAAAAAACCGTAACGTGATGTATTCCGTACGATACAACGGTATTTTTACAGCAACCAATACAACCTGATCGCTGACTACAAGATTGCTGTATTGTAATTTAACTGCAAAGTGTATATATCCAACAACACAGGTGTAATGGGTAAACATTGCGAAAATGCTACACCTAAACTGAAATGATAACTGATGAATAAAAAGTTGAGAGTTATGCAGCTACAAAGAGACCACTGCCAGTTACTAGAACTGATGTGTATCCAATATAAGTTCAGGCTGCCCATATCCATGAAATATTCAATAGCAAACTGTTAATAATAAAAGATATTCCACTACAACATGTCTACACTAAGTCTTGGTGAACTTTATCCAGTGTTCTTTATGAGATAGAGCTTGTCTGTTTCGCTGCCAAGGGGATCCCCACCCTCGCCCACGGCTCAAAGAACTCCGCCACCACGCCGCCGTGAATTTTAACTAGTGCGTGTAGAATGCTGCTATAAAATTCCTATAAGCTAACTACATAAATATCTTCAAAACTCTAATCCTAACTAAATTGGAAGGATCACAGCTAAATCAGTAGACAGGTTCTCTGTGCAGAAATAGACAAATTTTGCTGAGCTGTTGGCCTCAGGCAAGCGCATAGGATCCCTATCCCTATGAATGGAGGAGAAGCATAGAGGACATGCAGGGGGTTGCAGTGTATTGTATCCCTTCACTGCTTCTCGTTCCTTGCCTGCCAATATCACAACATCCCTGCCCCTCCTCTTAACTGCCTTTCCTTTGCATGTGCACGACTGGGCAGGAACATAATGGCGTTTCCCACTTCATCCATGTAAAACCAACACCCGTTGTCTAAGCACCTTAAACCAGACCATTCTGTCTAAAACCTGTAGCACTTCGTGAGCCACTAATAACACGAAGCGACGTACATCCTTACCATTTCCTTTTTGATCACCCAATTTTTCTCAACACATACTCTTCGTAGTGAGACAATCCCATTCTAAGCTTCATTATTACTATACCAACATAGAAAACAAAATTTTAAATCACAAGAGTGTTGGTACTGCTGGCTTCATACACTAGTGAGGTATATTCTGAGTAATTTACTTCTTATTATTATTGCTATTAAATGTTAATTTAATAAATAAACTGCTTTTCTGCTCCTGTTGCTCCCATTTCTGAGGCAGTAAACCACAAAGCTTAGCTCATTAATCTTTTACAGTTTTTGTAACCAACTGTAAACAAATCCGCTTCTTCAATTATTAACACACATTTCTAGACCCTTACACTACAATAAGCCAAGAAAGGACAGAGGCATGAAAACATTAAGATTAATGGAGCATTTTGTCTGTCACATGCTCAGATTGTAAATCGATAATTTTCTATTTGGCTGCTTGGATATCACAAAATGAAATTATGTTCTCTACTATATTGCTACACTCCCAGTAGTTTTTGTGGCATGAACCCAATATCCTTATTGCGTTTAGAGTGTGCACTTGAGAGGAAAGAGATAGCCACACATAAATCTGCTTCAAGCATCTCTTGCCCTCTCAAACACAACAAATTCCTTCAAGGCTCAGGAAAGTGTCATCACAGTTCATTGCTCAAGGACATGTAAGTGGCAGTCTGCCTGCGTTTACAGCAGCATCATTCAGTTCATTCCTGGCAGCCTCATTGGGAAAATGCTGGATGGAGAAAGATGCGAGCATTTTCTACATGCTAATGTGCAAAGATGTCTACACTGAAAAATCATTGCATTGCTGTCCTGCGAGAGCGTTACACAATTCTCATTTTTTCATTTAAGTGACACTATATATCAGTGTAACGCCCATAAAATAATAAAAGATCAGAATAATATATATATAATACATAAAGATATACCTAATATACTCATATGCAAGTCTATAGTAACTATATCACTTTATAATATATATATAAATCAATATATTTGCACAAAGATTAGATGTATAGAATATGAAAATAGAAAGATATAAGCCGAATTCGGGTAAGATAGGCGAGATAGACACTAGACACGCACAAAGACCGTACAGACCAGACTAATAGAAACGTAACTTATGACATCATGATAGATACAGTCAGACAAGGATACATATAGATAGATAAGACACAGATAGTAGATATACAGATAGAGATACAAAGAATTAGAATTAAACAAAAGAAGATATTCTAGATTTATCATGACTCTTAGTGCGCCCACAAGTGTCTCTTAAGGTTACCTGTCGCATTTCTCCCTTCCTTGATTAGACAGACAGCAGGGTGTGATTAGTCACCATGAGTCCTAAAGGTAGACAACAGTAGTCCTGTATCCTCAAGACAATATTAGAACATAAATCACTCTTTGAAAAACACTATGTTTTTCACTCCTTGGGAGTTCTGTGTGTGTTTAACTTACTGAATATAAATCTCCTGCCACTCATGTTACTGTAACAGGATCAGACCAGAATAAGCAAGACTGACATGTATAATCACTGCTGTCTAGGAACCCAATCCACACTAAACAGCTAGCGTGGAGCGTGAATCTTGACTGTGACTATGAAATAGCATGGTGAGAAAACCCCTTAAATTGTTAATATAGTGTTATTAGTTTTGTTCAAATAGAACACTGTTTGGTTTGAGGATTGTTTAACTACACATGAGGAAATTTGGGATACTTTCTGCAACCAAACTGTAACTCTAACTGTACCCCTGTAAGTTGCTGTTGGGTTAGAATTCTTATAGATAGGGGTAACTGTATCTGTTCCAAGGCATAATAATTCATTCCTGAAACCCTAACTCTATGCAATCTGGTTTCAGTAAGTGACAATAGGCTTCCAACAACACTGCATTGGGAGTAACGTAACTCCAGTTGAGGACATGGGTTATTATTAGAGATGGGCGAATTTCTCAAAAATTCGATTCAAGCGGTCTCACTTGTCGCCAATTATTTCCGACAAAATTAGATTCGTGTCCGAATCTACTTCGGCACGAAATCCGCGTTAAAAAGACAGCTCTATTAAACCAGGCTGCACAGAGCCTGCAGGTGTGATAGAACGAATTTGTGCCATGCTTAAAAATTGCAGAGGAGCTGGTTTGAGAGTTCCTTCATCAATGTTTGATGTTTAGTATGACACGCAGATTGACTGCCGCCGCTTTTAGAAATCGGCCTCACTATACAAATCTTCCCACTGGGTCACTTACAGAGAGCAAAACTGACCAAAAAACTGAAGCGCGAAATGTAGCCTGATAAAGTCATATGCCAGCGAACAGCTGGAAAAAGCAGCTGAGAGCTCAGAGTGGCAACATCAGTGATCCAGAGATGTGCGGAGGTGACGGCGGCAGCCACAAGCAGCACTAGTCAGGCATTGGCACAATGACATTCTGGAGGTGGCACAAAAACCAGGAGGAACCCACAAATGGCACAATGAGAACGGAGAGCGGACAGGTCACGGCGGCAGCAGCATGAGGTCAGCTCAGTGGGAGCACAATGACATTCTGTGAGGTGGCAACAACAGTATTAACCAACAGATGCACAATCACCCAATTGTGGAGGTCACAACAGCATCAGCATGAGGTTCAAGCAGTGGCACAAAGACATTCTGGCTGATGGCAAAACAGTCATTAGGCCACAGAGTGGCACAATCACACAGTGAGCGAGGTTACGGCGGCAGCAGTATGAGGTCAGGCAGTGGCACAACATTGACATTCTGGAGGATGGCAAAACAGGAGTTAAAGCCACAGAGTGGCACAAAGACTAGAGAAGCGGAGGTCACGCGGCAGCAGCATGAGGAACAGGCAGTGTCACAATGAGACACAGAGCTGTGGACAGGACATGGGCAGCAGCCACAAAAGCAGCAGCATGAGGTCAGACAGTGGGGCAACAATGACACCAGTGTGATGTTCACGGCAAACAGCAACAGCAGCAGCAGCAATGAGGTCATAGAGTGGCACAATGAGACAGACGTGTGAGGTGGTTGCAAACCTAGTCCTCTGGTAAAGCTGGTGGTAGCAGAGGAGACACTGTCAGCAGATGTGTGGCATCAGGCGTGTGGCTGCATCAGAACAATAGTGGCTTGAAGGCAGAAGTTTTGAACGTCTTTCACATACCCCCCAGACTGGACGCTAAGGGCATTGGTGTGTCGGAAATCCTGTCCGATCCACCGGCCTATTCATCTTGACAAAGTGTCATCGTCTCTCACATTTCCCGTGGACAAGCGGGTTCTCCTTGGTGGTAACAGATGGCCCCCAGCCGCACTGAAAACACGCCCGCTTCTGATGCCACACAAAACTGGCCGGGGCAGACAGCTTCTCCAACTCACAAACATTGGCAAGCACTTGCGGCCACACCATCCACCAGTATTGGCTGCCGAGGTCAAGTCCCCCCATCTGTATTCTAACTACGAGTGCGCAGAGTGACCCAAGCTTAATTCCACTAAACATTGTTGTTTCAGGGACTGCTCCGAGGTCCTCAGCTGCACGCTGGCGACTGCCCTCCACAACTAAGGGCGCCGGGTGAAGGAAGCTGCGCATCAGTGACTCCAGACTTTGGCGTTATACTAACTACTGATGGAGCTGGTACTTTGAGCCTCATACCATTCCCCAACACCATTCCCGCCAGCAGCCACGCAGTATACGTGAGCGCTGAGGAACCCCCCGGTCAGACCGTCAGAGGAGGGACTATGCCACACATAAGTTCAGCGTCCAACTTATTACGGAGATTCCTATAGGTAATTTGAGTTGTGTCTATCCCTCTCAATAGCTGGGAAAAAGGTCTCCCATTTTGGACCAGGATAGTTAGGGTCCAATTAGGGTGAGAGCAGAAGTCATCTCCTGCTGCCGGCGACTGCTTCACTCTATTCGTGACCTTCACTAGCCAGGCAAACTAAGCATGCTGCGGCCATCTGCACAAGTGACTTCCGCGATGGCTCCACCCCTGGGGGGGCCCCATCCATTTCCACTGTATACCTGGCCCACGGTGCTTGCGGGGGGTCATCAGCTTCATCTTTCTCATCTCCATCCACCTCCTCCACTGCTCCAGCTGCATCCTCTCTTGTCACCTGGGGTAGAAAATCCACTCATTTCACCAACATGCTTCTTCTGCTCCAATGTCCTCCTCCACCTCCTCCATTTCAGATCCCCAATCCCGGACTCATTTGGCCACAGATGTAGTCGCCCCAACGTCTACCCAAATCCCTGCCCTGACAGATTTCTTACAGCACTGTCATTCCAGGACATGAAGCAGTGTAATGTACGTTATTCATCCCGTAGATTCCTGGCGACTGCGACAAATAACGTCTGCCATTCCCTCGAATGGCCTTCAACAAACGGCAGGTGTCACGCATGAGCTGTCCACTGCTGACTCAAAGTTACTCAGCGGAGATCTTCTGTCTGTCTGGATCATCAAAAACAATCGTTAATCAGGCCTTTCTCTGTTCCACCCCCGGGCATACAGTCGGACCCACACCACTGACTTGCAGGCTGGAATTCCAGCGGTGGAAACATCGGCATATCAGAGTGTGTTGGGGGAGGCCGTTCTGTGCCGCTTGCAATTCGAGGAGGGTGTTCTGGGCTTCTGTAACACGGTAATGGGATTAAAGTGCATTGCACAGTCTTTCCTGGCCATTTCCGAATCTTCTGAATGAATCGTTGAAGGACTTCCAGGAACCTGTTCACAACCAGATTTGAACACGTGCGCCATGCAGGGTGCATTGATCATCCCTTCCTCGGGTGAGCAGCGTTGAGGACACCATGTTCCTCCCCTTTGTCCATGCCACCATGGTTGCCAATTTTAGCGCGCTAGTTGCGCGGAGAAAAGCCCACATCGTATTCCCATTGCTGCATGATGCGGAGCAGCTTTTCCTCCCCTGTGTGACTTCGTTCCGCCGAGGCAGAGCAGGTGTAAGAAACTGCGTGGACAACCCGCAGTGCCCTACACATGTAGGTATAGATAGCGAGCAGGTACACTTGTGGATGGCTGAAGATGGTGGTGGTTGGAGGAGGGCGGACATTGGCGCAGGTGCAGCAGTTTTGACAATGTGAGGATGAAAAGCTGCGTCTCCTGACCCAAGATTGTTGGTGTGCCCTGGGCTGGAAGCATCATTAACCCAGTGGGCCGAAAGGACAATGTACTGGAACCGTGACCGTAGGTTCACAAGGCTCCAACGCCGACGCTAGCACGATGGGTGCACCGTTGGAAACAAACCGTATAAGCTCAAGACTGACCCACCTTCTGTTCTACATAATTATGAAGTGCTGCGGTATCTATCCTACTACGCCTTTTTTGGAAAAGAAATTCTACACGGCTTGGAACTCTCCCTCTCGGCTCGCTCACATACACCATTAGTTCTCTGAACGGCAGTAGCAAGAGTCCACCGATATGGAAAGCGGAGGGACCTGCATAGCCAACAACTTTGGACACAGGAAGCACGGTCAGCTGCTGCACTTTAGGATGTTGGACTCATACTGTTGTCTCTTCTGCTATCGCCTCTCTGCAACGCCTGTGCTGAGGACGCCCATGAGAAGCAGGAGCAGGAGCGATTTCTGGACCCAGAGATTGAGCAAAGAGCAAACAGCTCCCTTCTGCAGAGAGTAGTGGAGCCCTACTGGCTGCAATGCATTCATAGCCACTGGGGACTGGGCGCTGCTCCGCTCGCTGCTGTTTGCTTACGGCGGCGTCAGGATGGACCCCAACATCTGCAGCCACTTTTCTCCCCAGCCGACCGAGAATGGTGACCGCTTGCATTGTTGACGCTAGGGCCGTGGAGCCATCGTATACGATCCCTGGCCCACGTTTCACATCTCCTGCTTACACGAATCTACATATACCCATATATCTCGCTCCTCAGTGTCTTGAGCAAAGACAGTTCACCACACCGCTCCGAGTATTCGGATTTTACCGCCGCAACGCACCGCAACTGAGTACTACTCTTGCCGCCGCTGCACTCTCGCTGAGCCCCCTGTGCCCGCTACTTCTTGAGCGGACTGCAAGAGGGTTTTTTACCCCCGACGCTGCCGCTTGGAGCTCCCGACCCTCATACTGCTGCTATCATCCTGCTGACTCACGGCCACCAAGACAGGTGTACGAACCCCAACTAATCCTGACTTCTGCCTGCGACCGCTGTCCTGACACTCAGGCGCGCAATTGCTGACGAGACCCGACATCTTACTGCCTGACACAACGAATCAGTGGTACAAGAACCACTTGCTCACCACGGCTCCAAGTGCGGTCGGCTACATCATCATCTATTTGTGTTTTCATCGTCACTGCGTCCTATCACTCGGTGCTTGGTATGACACAATAAGGCTAGTGACCCTCAGTTCGCACAACTAATCATGACCTCTCCATAACGCCACTCTCCACAATCTATACTTTGCCGCCTATGCAAAGACTCAGCAGGCGGATATTGGCGCGCCCATTTACTTCTCTGCAAGTTAACAGCTGCTGACTGCCCTCCTAAAATTGGGTTCATTGCCTCAGCGCGCGTCATAATAGTGGCGCGGCAGAGCCCAGACACCACATAGTAGATCTCTGGCTGAAAGGAACACAGGATACTGGGACAGAGGCGGGACTGATGGACAGGAGAGGGCCGACTGACCCGGCTCCCGGGCCATGCCTACAAAAGAGTCTTGTGTCCCTGACGCTCCCCCACCGACTCTGAGGCTGGGTTTGTCAAGATGTCAATCTGGGAAGGAAGAGGATTGAACCTAGTCAACCAATCAAGAACCGTCTTGGGTTGCTTGAACAACAACACGCACTAGCTATAATAACATGCGGGCAGTTGTGGCCCTCACCAGAGTGACCCCTTGAACTGCGACTCCCCCTTGCCTGTGGCTGCAAAACCTTAGGGCTCATGTTCCACGGAATGTTTGTGCCACTGCCACTTAGCAGGTGCAGCACGCTTCTGCGCATTCTCGATCTCGTCTGACATACTGTCTTTTTTTCGCAAAATGAAAACCACAGACAGACTGTTGTGATGACATCTGATATACATGTACATACTGACATAACAATAGTATACACCCTGTATCTTCACTTGAAGCATCTCTCAAATGAAATCCCAGTAGCAAAGCTTGCGTCTGTAAACCCTTGCTCATGGGATACTAAATTGCGCTCCACAAATGGTCCAGGAAAAATTACTTGTATGCGATTTAGTCATTTAAAAACACTGTGTCTGAGTTTTACTAAAATGTAAACAGCATCTAAACAGGCTCTTAATTACCTTCGGACATGAAATTAGGAGCTACAGGAAAAATGTATATATTTTGGCGTTGAAGATAAAGACGGTTGATTTTTGTCAGCACACCAGCAAAACACAACCGCTTAATTTGAGACCCCTGGGATGTAAAATTGCGCAAAAGAATTGAGCCCACAAACTAGTAGCTTTTGTAGCGTGTTACAATTGCATGTTTTTCCTACGCCACACAAAAGTAGATGACATTTGCTGATAACCTTTGCTTTGAATTAGGCCTACAGAAAAATTTTAATTATATTTTGCACGTTGGAAAAAGACGGATTCATATCTTCTGTCAGCCAACACCAGCAAACCAACGCTTATTAACCCCTGGATGAATATAAGCGCCAAAGACAATGAGCCCCATCAAACTATTAAGCTTTGTAGCGAGTTACAATTTAGGCGCCTTGTCTTTCTTTTCTTCTTCTTACGCCACAACAACAAGAGAATACAGTTGGTAATACACTCTCTTGCTTTGAATAAGCCTAAGTAAAATTTATGAATAAATTTTGGCGTTAAAAAGACGGTTTACTTTTTTATCAGCACACCAGCAAGAACACTCAACTCTTATATTAAACCATCTGGATGTAAAATTGCGCCAAAGAATTGAGCACTCGACAAACTAGTAGCTTTGTAGCGTGTACACATTGCGTGTTTTCTACGCCACACAACAAGAGATACATATGTAATTAACCCTTTTTTTTGGCTTGTGAATTAGGCTGCAGAAAAATTCACTTTATATATTTTGCGATTGAAGAAACAAGGACGGTTTCATTTTGGCGTCAGCACACCAGAAAACAATGCTTATTAATACCTGTAATGTTAAATCTTGCGTCCAATAGAAATTTGAGCCGCACAAACATAAGTATATATCATTGAAGCGTGTTACAATTGCGGTGTCTTTCTAACGCCACACAACCAAGAGAAACAGGTTGTAATTTAACCTTTGCTTGTGATTCTCGCTACAGTAAAAATGTATATATTTTGGCGTTGCAAAAAAAAGTACAGGTTTTATTTTTGTCAGCACATCCACAAAACAACCACGTTAATTAAGCCCCTGGACTGTAAATTGCACCAAAGATTGAGCTCCCACCACAAACAAGTAGCTTTTGTACGTCGTTACAAATAGCGCTGATTTCCTCCTACTCCACACAAACAAGAAGATCAGTATGTAATTAACCTAATTGCTTGTGAATTACGGCTACGAGAAAAATTTATGTAATTTTGTGCGTTGAAAAATACGGCTTTAATTCTTTGTCAGTCACACCAGCAAAACTCTCTCGCATTAAATTAGACCCTGGATTTTTAAATTGCGCCGAAAGAATTGAGGCCCTCACAAACTCGTAGCTGTTGTTAGCGGTGTTTACAATTGTGAGTTTTCTACGCACTAACAACAAGACGATACAGTTGTAAATTAACCTTTGCTTGTGATTTAGGCTACAGGAAAATTTAATATATTTTGGCATTGAAAAAGACGGTTTTCTTGGGGTCATCACACCACAAAACAACGCTTATTTAACCCCTGATGTTTTAAATTCGCGCCAAAAGACAATTGAGCCCCACAAAATAGTAGCTTTGGTAGGCGTGTTACTATTGGTTGTTATCTACACCACACAACAATTCAAATACGAGTTGTAATCTAGAACCTTTGCTTGTGAATTTAGCTACAGAAAAGATTATAAGTATTTGGCGTTGAAAAAGATGGTTTTCTTGGGTCAGCACACCAGCAAAACAACGCTTAATTAACCCCTGGAGTGTAAAATTGCACGCGCAATAAAATTGAGCAGCCAAAGAATGAAGTGGTATTTGTATTGTACTAAAACACGCTGTTATCTTTAAATGAATACAACAGGACTGGCTAGATCCCACTTGGAATATTGAATGTAAATGCAGCTGCAGTGAACGCACACTGGATTTCAGATCCAATTACCCCAAAAAATTTAGAACAAGGTAACATTAAGAGAACAAGGTCCTCTGATACAAGCTGTTACACCCCACAGAAATCAGGCTATATAAAATATCAATTTCTTCCAGTAAGAAGCAATCAGCTGCGCAGCACCTTCCCTGATGAGCACAAGTGAGAGAGTGGTGAGCTCCCGGCGTCGCGCCCGACTTATATAGTGCGGTGACAGCACAGAATCCCCCGCCGGTCTCCTGATTTGGCTTCACCTCTGCACATGTCATGTAGGCTATGCCCGTTCTTTCCTCCCAAAGTGCTTTGCCCCATGTAACGCCATGTGGCTCGCAGCCAATTTTATTATTCAAATCAAATAGTCACACTTCGTTCACCCGAAGTAACCCAAAGTTTCGACTTATCGATCTTCCAGAACCGAAAGTTTTTCCTGAAATACTAAACGAATTCCACTTCGTTAGAATCGATTCGCCCATCTCTAGTTATTATTTTTTATTTTTTTGTCAATTGACATCAAATTAGATTTGGGTAAATTTAAACCTAAACACTTCGATTCATGCTGAGCTTGACCTCAACCTGAATTCAAAGCACAACACTAATTTCACTATGTTCTTTTGAGCCAAAGAAGGCATTTTCCACTTTATATTCAGGAGATCAAAATTGTAAAGCAATGTTTATGAAGGTTGGGGCTATATTTTCATTAGAAAAGTGAACAAAAGAGTGGATTTCCTGAATGCAATGGAACAAGCTACAGAGGGGGAGGGTAGATCTGAAGAGACATATTACATCACATATCTTCTCTTTTTGACTATATATTAGCTCAACTGTGAATTCAGTAGTCAGACAGAAAAATAACTTCTCAGAGAGCCAGTGAAGTACTTCTTAAATCACTCTCTGGCTTCTGTGGAACATTTCCCATTGGGACTATAAATTAACAAGCAGTTAATATAGTGGATATATTCTGGGTTTATTCTCATGGCTATGAAATGGAGCTACACTTAAACCAAAAGTCATAATTCTAATTTATTTTTAATAACTTAAAAAATATTGTTTTCCTAAAAAAGTAGTGGAATACCAAGGTCTTCCTGACATACATATATAAACGTAAAGTAACTCCTGTTCCTGTGAGCCCCAACAGATTTGTAGCCATAAGAGGTTTGCATTTACAATAGAGGGAAAACGTTTTTGATTTGGCTGGCCTGAAAAGTCAAGGAGAATCATTCATATGAACAGACTCTATTTTGCTCTTTAGATAGTTTCAAAGAGTTCATTTAGAATGGCCTATTTTCATCCTTAAAGGGGTTGTCTCATTACAAGAATTGCTTTTTATGTTAAAGATCTTCCAAAAACACGTCACTTTCATGTGCCATTAACAGTGTCCTAACTATTCCTATATATCCCCTCTGGTATGGACTGCATCAGCTCCTCAGGTTGCTATAGCTACAGACTTGTTCTATCTCACCTGTCGCTATAGCTACAGACCTAGTGTTCTCAGCAGCTCATCACTGCAGGCCAGTAAAAGCCAGTAAACATACCCCTGAATTAAAAAATGAAACTGTCACAATCCGCAAAGGCATTGTGCTGCAACATTACCCTTGACCCTGGTAGCAGCTGTACTGCAGTTGTTCAAATGCTTTCTGTGCCTCTGAGCAGGGCAACAGTTAAGCATTTTACTTCAACAGTCACATCGGCTATGACAATTTACGATAATAATTATCAAACCCTAGGAACCACTTTAAGGCTTTTAGGGAGGAAGAGCTAACTAATTGAGAATTGCCTAAACTTTACAGGGATCCATAGGAAACGAGTCAAGATATATTCCAGGAAAGGTACCTCCTAAACCCCGAAAACACATTTCTGGAGTTTGACAAACAATTATTCTCCTTCAAGATCTGTAAGACTTCCGATTAAAATAAAACCAGTCTTCCGATTAAAATAAAATGTCATCATGATGAACAAATTCAGTCCCTAATAGCCAACTCTATAATGTATACCACTTAGCAAGTCTCCATGTGAGCCACCTCCTCAGCTCCAATTAGCAGTCAAATCTTCATGAATGGCAGACTTCTTATTTAAAATGAAACATTTTATTCCAAATAGATTACAGTCCAACACTTAAGGACACATAGTAAAATCATCAGATCTATAGTAGATTAAAAGTGGTATACCTATTTTTTAGAAGATTTCAGCATATAAGCTTCTTAGTGCGTTCGGTTTCCCATAACAGGATAGCTCAGAGACGCCAGACTTAGAGTGAGCTGCAAACTCAGAGCGACGTTTCGAAGGACATGTTCCATATTAAATAAGAAGTCTGCCATTCGTGAAGATCTGAATCCAGATAAACTACCGTGCATCAACGGATTGGTTCTCTGAATTTTTTTTTTCCAGATTTTGAAAAACTGTGGGAGTATTGCATAACCCAAAAGACATAACCAGATATTCAAAATGGCCCTTTGGGTTATTAATTGCGGTCTTCCTATCAAGGTTATAAGCACCCTCTCAGGTCCAGCTTGGAAAACCACTTTGCTGTATTCAATTGAACAGATCAGGAATAAAAGATAAGGGGTATTGATTTTTGACCTTTATTTTATTAACTTCCCGGTAATCATTGCATGGATGGAGGCTTCCATCTTTTTTCTTTACAAAGAAGAGGCCAGCACCTATAGGGGATGCAGAAGGCCAGATATGACCCTTCTGTAGACTTTCTGCAATGTATTGCTTCATGGCAAGTCTCCAGACCAGATAGATTGTATATTCTGCCTTTAGGAAATTTCATGCCAGGTCAATGGCACAGTTGTAGGCTCTATGAGAAAGTAATATCTCCAACTGTGTCTTAGAAAAAACCTTGGCAAAGTCACAAATAAAGGAAGAAATCTGTTCAACTTCTGCATTACCAAGTACAATTGGGAAACATCTGTTAATACACAGTTTACCCCACTTAATTAATTCTTCAGAATTGCAGTCAAGCACAGGGCTGTGTTTCTAAAGCCAGAGCAACCCCAAAATCACATCAGTGGATAACCCTTCCATAATAAACAGAATAGATTTCTCACTATTTATTGACCCTACCAACATCTCAAGCTCAGGAGTACAATGCTGGATATTGCCCTTAACCAATGTGGTAGACTCAATCACCACACCTGCAAGGAATCAGATAGCGGCCTCCAGAATAGGTCCAGACGCTTGGTGAACAAAGCGTCCACCAAATTTGAAGCTTACCCCGAATCCAAAAAGGCACTCCCAGATGCACACATCGAAAGGTACGAAATTTTCACTGGGAGCAAAAACTTTCTTGATACAATCAGAAATACCTGTGCGCCTAGGTGACTTTCCCGCAAGTCACCTAGGCACTGGAGTTTTCCGTTCTGGTCTTAATTTTGAGGCACACAAGAATGAAGTGGCTTCCCCACCACAGTAGCAACATAGTCCGTGGATGCAACGGGAGGTCCTACGGTCACTGGCAGCGGTCTCCGAAGAAGCCCCCATCTGCATAAGCTACACAGGGGATATTTCAGCGATGGCAGACTCCGGGGCAGCAGTGAAGCAGACCAGTGGGGCAGAGCAGACCAGCAGAGTAAATGTCTTTTCAGATATCTCTCCCTAAAACGTCTGTCCAGACAAACAGCCAGGGCCACTTCCTCATCAAGAGTACCAGGGATAGGGTAAGAAACCAACATATCCTTCACATGATCAGCTAATCCTAATCTACACTGGCACCTGAGAGCTGGGTTGTTCCACCCAGACAGAACACACCAGCGATTAAATTAGTAGCAATACTCCTACACTGTCCTCTTACCCTGCCTCCAGGTAGAGAGCCGAGTCTTGGCCACCGCCTCTTTATGAGGGTCGTCAAAGAGTAAGCCAAAAGAGTGAAAAAATCTGTCTACAGAAGACAATTTTGAAGAGTTAGGAGGTAATTAGAATGCCCATTCCTGGGGGGACCCCTAAAGAAGGGACATGAAAATTCCCACTCTCTGCTCCTCATTACCTTAGGTACATGGACGGAGTCCAAAATACAAGTGGCATCCTTCCTTGAAAGTCCGAAAGGTCCTTCTGTCACCTGAGAACCTGTCTGGTAGCTGGATAGGGTGTTCACCGGGAGAGGGAAGTGATGCCAGAACACTCTCACACTGGGAGGTCTCCTGCTGCTATACCCTCAGCGCCAGATCCTGCACTAGCTACGTAAGCCCCTGCATCTGCTCTACCAATGCTGTCATTGGGTTCATGGTGTGTGGAGAGCATTAGTATTTTGGCCTGTGAAATTGTCACATTAAGGGAGGTACAGTGAGCCCTGACTGAACCAAGTCCCACTCTCCCTGCCTACTTGGGCGGCGGTCCCTATGCTACTAAGTGCAGGGGCCATCAGGTGGAAGAATAGTCAGTCTGGGTCAGCAAAAAAACAGGTACATCAGGCCACAAATCAGAATACAGAAGGGATAACCAGAATACAAGCCAGGGGTCAGAACACTATCAGGAACGAGGTACCGAATCAGGAGACTAGCAGAGGTCAGGTGCACAAGCTGAGGTCAGGTAAACAGAAGAGCACAGTAACAAACCGTAGGTGAAAAGAGCAAGCAAGAACCTTTCACAGGCAAAGCAGGAAGCTCTGAGGAGGTTTAAATGGTGTGCCCGGACACCACCCCAGTAGCTGATTGGTGCGGTCTCCGGGAACTCCTATTGGCCTGTGTGACACACCCTCTGTCCAGAGTGGTTGTAGAGCTGTCTCTCCCTGGGTGTGGACACAGGCCAGGTGAATTAACCCATGCAGAGCGTTGCACCTTAGAAGCAGGAAACTGATCAGGTAAGTGAGTCCTGACAATATGTCTGTTATAGTAAATACTGTACTTGCATACCAGAAAAAATATACAAAAAAAACTCTCTGCAGCCCAGGCCTGGATTGAGAACTGTGTATAAGCATTTCTTAGGTCAGGAGGATATGTTCCTACACAGCATGATACTGTCAGCAATGACTAGCCACTGTCAGCATATAGGGACATAGGGTTACATGTATGAAACCTGTCTAGATATAAGATTTTCTTTATTTCCCATAGCAACCAATCAGAGCTCCCTTTTCATTTCATATAGTGTTCTGAAAAAATGAAAAAGGATCTCTGATTGGTTGCTATGTGAAACAAAGTCTTAGACCTAGACAGTTTTCATACATGTCCGCGATAGTCCTTAGAAAATGGGAATGATAACACTATCTTATTCATGCTAGAACAGAACTAACAACTTGAGTACTTGCTGGGGAAGCTCAAGTTTAGGAACCAGCCAAGGGCCTATGGTCTACAAATTGCCACTGGAGTAACTGACCACCTTATAAGCATAGATATTGGCTCAGTATGCATGCAAAGCTATTCATTTTAAGAGAGCAATAAGTTACTACTAGATGTCTCTGGCTTATCTCCTATGGGAGCTGGAATAGAAATTCAATATGTCTGACATATGTATGTAAAAGAAAAATAAACAACATATTTTGTAACATAAGTGTTAAACATATTTAACGTAACTTTAATTAACCATAAAATTTGACTAAATATGGTGGCACCCATAAAAATATTCTTTGAAGAAATCAGCAGGAGATGCCACTATAGTTCTTATCCATTTAACGATATATTATGCAGCAAGCTTATTTTTTCAAGGGTCTTGGCTATATGTACTTGCACAGAGCTTCAAATTAGATATACAGAGCTCCTACTTAGAATGATGTATATACATGCATACTGATGCATCCCCTTATGAATGCCATCTGCTGACATTTTGATGGATAAGTGTATGAAGTAACAAAGGATTTTTGCTCATAGTAAATAAGTGCTGTATGCAAGGCCCTTGAAGTGTATTGCTTTGACAGCCTCTCCCATGACTTTCATGGCATACTTGATTGATACCACAACTTCCTCTGAGGTGACCTTCTCTGTCTTGAGGCCTGATGATTTTTTCAAATAATACCCACTTGGATGATTTATATTTTTATGAGAAAATGAGATTGGTTTTGACTGTTAATTGTAAACTGATTGTGCAATAATTATTATTAATGCCTTGCGGAGACATAAGGTCACAGTGACTAACTGTCTGCCCTTTTCATTCTTTGACCTTATACTTGTATTTTTTAAGGATGAATTAATAAAGATGAGATTTTTATGGATTTTCTGGTTTACGTTACTCTATTGGTTTGTAAGTTTACTTGTAAATCATGCTGATTAAAATCTAATGGAGTAAAAATGGCACTTTTTGCTTAGAATTCATTAAAAAAGACTCATCATTCCGGGCTGCTTAAATAGGCAATTATGAGATGATTTCATTTTTGAAATAGCTGCTGTACTAAATTATCTAACCTTGGCTTTTATGCTGCTGTTGAATGAGTCAATAAGCTGACTTGGATGGATTGCTTTCTAGTTGTTGAAATTTATTTGCTAACATGCAGAGATTATCTTTGCTTCAGATCGGAACTTAACCTAAATTTGGTTTGCTTTGTCAACATGAATAAAAAAGACATGAATATTTATCCAATGTATAAACCACACACTTCATGCCTTACTTATTATTCTATCTTTGCAATATTTTCCAAACCTTGCCCATCAGTTTAAAAAAGGTCCGCATCCAGTTAGACTAAAGGCACATGTACAGGTAGGAGTAAGTGTGGACTCTCAGTAGGGGAAGTGATGGAGATTCTAAAGCTAGTTCCTGTGTTCAGTGCAGTACAGGCAGCAGAATCAGATGTGGGAATCTTAGAAACTGCCCCCTACCCTCCTGCGACCTCCCCAGTCACTGACTCCCCCTCTTTGATTCCTCCAGTCACTGTCTTCTCTCCATAATCCCCTAGTTACTGCCTCCCCCAAACTGACACCTCCCAGTCACTGTCATCCCCCACTATGACCTCCCAGTCTCTGTAAGGCCTCGTTCACACGACGGATATGGCCACAGGTTCCCACGGCCAAACCTCATCCTAACCTCTCCCGACGCGGGTTTGCGGCGCGGGCGCTTGGCGTGGCCACAGCTCAAGTGGGGCGTGGTTTGGGGGCGTGGCTTGCGGCAAGGGTTTGCCCCCATGCAAATTAGAAGGCAGGGGGAAAACCGCACCATCAGCCGTGGCCCAGCCGCACACCAACTGCGGCAACGCCCGTGGCAACACCGTGCGGCTGCCACGCTCAGGACTCCCTGTCAAGAATTGACAGGAGAGTTCTCAAACACGCACGATAAGGCCACGGCCCCAAAGCCGCGGCCAAACTCGTGGCATGTGAATATTAATGCGGTTTCCCATAGGAAACCATGTTAATAAACTGGGCGCAATTTGGACGTGGTTTTGGCCGCGGAAACCACGTCGGAACCCGCGGCCATAGCTGCGTTCAAATCTGTCATGTGAACATGCCCTTACACTCACTACCCCACCCCCTATGGCTTTTGGTAAAGCTGGATGATGCTCCATTCCCCCACAGTAGGCACCCAAATCTCACCAGGCATTTATAAGCTCTGGATAGACTATTCAGTGTCTGGTAAAGATGAATGACAACCTGTCCTCTACAGCAGATACCCAGGTTTTCTGATTGCCTGCTGTGGGGGATGTCATTCAGCTTTTCCGAGCACTGAATCCAATGTTAAGGAAAGCTGGGTGATTTTCCATCCCCAACAGCAGGCACACAGCTTTTCTAGGTGCACGCTGTGGGGAATGACACCCAGTTTTTCCAGGCACTGGATAGCCTATGCAGTATCCAGGAAAGTTGGGTGACATCCCAGCCCCCACATCAGGCTACAATAGGAAAGCGGGTTGCTGTGGGGGATGGGGCATCACCCAGATTTACTGAGTGCTGAATAGCCTATCCAGCCTAATACATGTCAGTGTAGTGTTTCCGTTTTTTTTTAGGTTTTTCTCCTGGACAACATCAGATTCTTGGACTATGTTGGACCAGTGTTGGATCCATCTTTAATTAATTGGTCAATGAAGGCTAGTGTTAGAGGATTTTTATTTAAATAAAGTTTTTTATTCAGTATTTTCTGGATTTGTTTTACCATTTTTTTCAGTGTTAGTAATGGAGGTGTCTGACAAATGCCTTTATAGCAGGGGCTTGGTGTCAGCCTGCAGTGTTTCACCCAACGTTGACACTAACCTCTTCTCACTATTACCCCAGGTTACCTTCAGAATGGACACTCTAATGTGATGGTCCATTTCAGTTACACCTTGGCTGGTTATGAAAAAGTGTGGGGACCCTATGTTGTGTGTGTGTGTCTATATATAAAACACTTTTTAAACAAATAATAAAAAAAGAAATATGGTGTCCCCCTTTTTAGTATGACCAGCCAAGGGAACACTGGCGGCTGCAGGCTGATACTAACAGGATGGGGGGTTCTATGGCTATGGATCCCTTCCCACCCTAAAAATAGCAGCCCTCAGCTGCCCCAGAGCAGACCATCAAATTAGAAAGTCTGCTTCTGATGGTAACCTGGACCTTCCCGGTATCCCTAGTGCATTGGGTACTGGGGTAAAAGTGGGAGGGAGTTGGTTTCAGTTGTAGTTGACAAGAAACATCGCCCCAGCATGAGTAATGGAGAGTTAGACATCTCCATTTCTAACACTGGAAAAAAGCGGTAGAAAAAACCCGACAGACACAATTTGATAAAAAACCACTTTATTTCAAAAAACACTCTCTGACATCATCCCTCACTGACTGTTTTATTAAAGAAATGGTTCCAATGCTGGTCAAATGTAGGACAAATAGAAACACTACAAAAAACATGTTACTATTAAACTCCATTCATTGCACCCCTTGAATGTTATGGTTGTGGATGATCTTCTGGGGATGTAGGAGATGGACTTCAGACCACACAATATGATCCTTGGATACAGCTATAGCACAATCTCCAGGGGGTTGGTCCTCTGTTTCCCCACAGAAGATTGGCCTTGTAAATTGTGACCTGCACCTCCTTTTTTTTTCATTTGGCTATAGGCATTTTTTCATCCCCCCCCCCAAAAAAAAATAAAAAAAAGAACCCTTAATAATGTTTATGCATTAAAAAAGCCACAAGTTTCCTGCAGGGATATGAACCTAGGACCTGTAAGCAGAAAGGCAGAGGTGCTAACCACTGAGTTACATTGTAGCTACTCATAGCACTACTACTTTAGCTTACTTGCTTTATATAATCAGACATTTGTTTGACTAGAGAATAAGGAGTGAGCACACTGTGGGTAAGGCATGGTAATGTCAAGCCTGATGGGTCACATTTTTTGCAATCTAAGCAAATCAAACACATCCCCTTCTTAAGACATTGGGTGACATGTATGAATTTTGGCATTTAATCCTCAATGTTCATGCGCTTAATATTAGTATAGAATGCACCTGATTTATGAACCCGCTCATCTGCGGGTCATAAATCAGGCGCATGCTAGCACTAACACAACATTTCTGGCTCAGGTAAACCACTTTGAAAGTGGTTTACCTTTTCCAGCAGAAATGCGCCTAGAATTGCCATAACGAAACTACAAATCTATAGCGTTGTACGGTCCTAGTGCACCCACCTCCTGCACGCCCCCAGAAATCAAGCAAATTACAAAGTGCCACAGGTGCTCTGTAATATGCCTGATACTGGGGAACAGGAGGCTTTACACTATTGCGAACAGGGCTGCGCCTGATGTCGAACTGGCGCAGCCCCGTTCATACATGCCGCCCATTGAAAGCTGAAGGACAAACCAGGCATAAGATGGTAAAACCCCTTTAAAGGGGTTGTCTCACTACATTGATTCATCTTACCTCAGTCCTGTTTCTCTGTTTCATTTTGAATTCAGGGATGTGTTTACTGGCTTCTACTAGGCTACAGTAGAAGCCAGGTCTGTAGCTATAGCAACCAGTGCTGGCAGCCTATCAGGATAGATCAAAAAGGTCTTTAGCTATAGCGACCTGAGGAGCTGATGCAGCCCATACAAGAGGGGATATCTCAGAATAGGTAAGGACACTCGTTAAATGGACATATATTACAAAGTGACTTGTTTTTGCAAGATTTTACACTAATAAACAATTTCCTTGTAGTGAGACAACCCCTTTAAGTTCTTGTAGTTCTGTGATTTTCAATGGATTCTCTTGTGTACTGCACTGATAGCAGGAATTTAGTATGGTTGTGATAAAATAGATATAAACTTTTCTTGATCTGTTGCTCTGTATTTTGAACTATTTATTCCTCTTACAGTGTTGTCACCTATTCTGCTTAAGCTACACACACTTCCAATGATATCCACAAACTATATTGAAGAAAAAAAAGATTAAAAGACATAAAATCAGATCTTTACTCAGATTGCTGTCATGATCTGTTCAATGTTTGATAGGCATCTCAGAGAATGAAGTGAATGTATATTTTTACACCTAAGAATATAGTAACTATTGTGTAGTGACTAAAACACTGTTGCTGATCTGTTTATGATCTATGTTACTGCTAAAATATACACATCCTGTCTCCCCTAAAATAAGGCAGTGTCTTAAAATTATTTTTGCTCCAAAAGATGCGCTAGGTCTTATTTTTAGGGTATGTCTTATTTTCCCATGAACAAGAATTCACGTTTATTGCATGAACAAGAATTCAACTTTAATATACTGTAGGCATGTCACGACAAACATCAGAATAACAAGCCAAACTTTGATTTCCTTCAAGAATTTCTTATGACTCTATTTCCATGTACAACAATCTATGGTACATTTACAATGTCATCATCATCTGGAACATCATCACAATTCTCCAAACCCTGAGTTTCATGGTAAATTTCTTGTGACATTTCTTTCAATCATTGGCCCCAATCTCTTAAATCTAGCAATAGCACTTTCCTTAAGTGAGCACCTCTTGTCCGGGTAGCCTCCAATACAAGGTAAGATCTATCTAAATGATCTGCTAACACTAATGTAGGGCATGGGGGGAGCTGTAGCAATTACTGCTGCTAAGTATTATTTTCAGGGGAGGCCTAATATTACTAAGCTTGAAAAAATTGCACTAGGTCTTATTTTTGGGGGATGTCTTATTTTCGGAGAGTTTTGGGAAAATCAAAACAAGACATTGATCGAAAAATTGAAAGCACTTAAGGACCTCTATTGCCACAAATCTGACTAAAAGGGGCAGATTTATTTAGGTTTATGAACAGCCCTAATGATGAGAGAGACTAGTTACCCATAACCAACTGAACTGTTGTTTATACTTTAAAGATTGTTTTAAATCCTTCAGTTGTATTGTTGAGCCCAATTAGCCTTTATAAGTTGCAGAAGTTCTCATGCACGTGAAGGACATATCCAGGAAATGAGAAATAAAAACCTTCTTACCACTGAGGACAAAACAAAAGATGCAGTCAGATGAACGGTTCCTTACCTTACAGCCCATAACTTTAAGATTATTTGCTACAGTAAACATATAACTACAAACACATAGGGCCACATATATGAAAAAATGTCAGGTTAAAATCATTTTTTTCCATAGCAACCCTCAGAGTCCCTTTCTTTAATTAGTGCTCTGGGAAAAAAGAGACGGGCGTCTGATTGGTTTTTGGGCAAAAAAGTGGTTTTTTGACTTAGACAGTTTTATACATGTGGCCCATATTAACCAACACACACTTACTACCTTTCAATTTTATTACTTTTTTGCTGAAGGTGGCAAGGGAGGAGGTTTTCTTTTTTTGGATGTCAAGAGGGTGTCAACAAACCAATTTCCCCTGTCTGCAGTTTTTGATGGGTACTGCCATTTTTATGTAGTAGACTATATTTAGTTATGCTTGTACATTATAAAATGTATGACTTTCCAAATCAATACAAACAGTATGTACATACCAAGCTGATTATGGCAACAAACCCAGATTTACCATGAGAGAATGTACAATAAAAGAACCATGTTTACTGTATATAAATGGAACAGAACGGTGTACTGCATAGATAAAGTAATAGAACAAAGCTAACTACAGACTTTGTTATGTTTTTTAGCACCCAAGATAACTAAATACGTAGAGGGGTTAAAAAAAAAGAAAAATGTCACATAGTTAGCACAAAAAACAGGGTTTATTGCTAAAATGGTTCAGCACCCGCTTTTACATGTATAACGTATAGGAGCAAACTTTGCAAACTATAGTACATCCCATGCTTGTGTTTATGTTATACCGAAAACCGGGGAAAAATGAGGGGAAACAATGGCCCTTTACCAGGTAGTTTAAAAGGCCCGGAGTGCCCGCAACAGGGCAGTGAGAGGGAAAAAAAAGGCAGGAAGCCTGTTGTAGCCTATTTTCCAGGGGACAAACTGGTGGTGTATGGTAGAAGCATTGAAAAGGATGCATCATGTGATGTGATGGGCATCAATTCATCCCACCTTGCAGTAGAGAATGCTCCATTTTCTTGTTTGAGATCGATGTGTGAAAACAATTGAGACATCGAAGGACCTGCCTTTTGAGGATCCCTTTCCCCCACATTGCTGATAGTACAAGCCCTGCTGCAGAGCAGTTATGGCAATCATACATTACTTTTGTGACATGCGGCCATTAAAAATTTTGGGCGGTTTGGGTGCCCATGGGCCACCTAGGAGCCTTGGGCCCCAGACAACTACCCAAATATCGATATTATAATCTGCCACTGGATGGATGCCACAATTTGTTCATTATCATAGTAAGCTAATTTATTTAGTTCTATTAGATATATGCTCTGTTATTCCACATCAATTTTCATTAAGAGTAAATTATAGAATTCCCCAGTGCCTTTCATTAATTAAAACATATGTGATGATTTTATATATAGCAAAACCTTTTTTTTTAAGAAGGTATAAGATTAAAGTGTAAGCCCTGTAACCAGAATTCAAATCAGAAGAGCTATAAAGATATTGACAGAATGTAAATAATCATGCCTTCCCATTGCCATACATCATGGCTTATGAAATGTCATTCTAGACATAGATATATGAGTGATATGTCATATTACATATTACGAGGCATGTGAGTGGTAGGTCATGCTGGGATA
This sequence comes from Phyllomedusa bahiana, assembly GCA_025379985.1. Taxonomy (NCBI): domain Eukaryota; kingdom Metazoa; phylum Chordata; class Amphibia; order Anura; family Hylidae; genus Phyllomedusa; species Phyllomedusa bahiana. Next base: position 205,347 of record JAODAL010000838.1, on the reverse strand, counting down.
TTCGAAGCTAATGCTGTTGGCATAGTGATGATATGAGGTGAGATGAGATCATTTTCCACGCTACTGAACAAAGCACAGTTTTCCTGCTCTCTGCCTTTAGGCTTCATAGGTCAATATGTTTAAAAAATCCCAGAATTCTCTAGAAATGTTGTACTTGTCAGCATCATATTCTCAGTATTTCAAAACAATACATAAAAGCCCATAATAAGACAAATAAGCTTTTTTTTCAGGAAAACATGGATATTGAATTTTGGTCTTTTGCAAAACAGTTGGAAAAATTATAATCAGATATACGTAGTACTTATTTTCTGTCATTGTTATGTAAAACAATTGTAAGGGCTCAGGCACATGGTCGTATGAAAAATATGTATAAAGTCAGCATCCATCACCTGCTATTGGCCTTCCCGTATCTCTGTGTGCCTTTGACTTTATATATCAGAACATAGAGTTTTTATCTCATGGATTTGTACAGAATCCATGAGAAAAAGAAGTAACATTTCATGACTTGATCACGGGCACCGTCCTTGAAATTTTATCCTCAAGCTCTGCTCCCAGTAACAGTGACTGCTGTAAATCTTGAAATCAAACATCCATAAGAAAACTTCTGATATTGGGGATATGTCTGACGTGCACTTGCTAGACAGTCTTTCCTATTAACAGAATGTACTAGTATGTATGGATTCGAGCAATGTATTCCATGTCAGGACCAGCCTTTTCAAATACTGTAAACAGGATCAAAGTCAACTCAAGAAGTTCGAGAGAAGGCGAGAAGCATTAAATTCACTCTGTATGTATATATATATATATATATATATATATATATATATATATATATATATATATATATATACACATGTGGGTGCGTAAAGTGAGTACACTCCTTGAAGTACGCTCTCTTGAATTACACTGCACAGAATAAACTTTAGGTATCAATAGACCTTTTACTTTTTAGTATTTTTTACTGACAAAATATAAAACTTTCAGGAAATGTGAAATTTAGGCATTGGTAACTATTTACTTATTCCCACTCTGCACCTGAACTTAGAACTTAAAGGGGTTGTCACACTACTTTGCTTCATCTGACCTCAGTCCTGTCTGCTTGGTTTCATTTTGAATTCAGGGGCGTGCTTACTGGCTTCTACTAGGCTGCAGTAGAAGCCAGGTCTGTAGCTATAGCAACCAGTTCTGGCAGCCTATCAGGATAGATCAAACAGATCTGTAGCTATGGCGACCTGGGGAGCTGATGCAGCCCATACAAAAGTGGATATCTCAGAATAGGTAGGACATTGTTAAGAGACATACATTGCAAAGTGACTTGTATTTGCAAGATCTTTAACATAAAAAGCAATCTTTGTAGTGAGACAACCCCTTTAAGCCCAGGTGCGGCCTAGTAATCAGTGGAAAATCATGAGCAATACTTGTGGCCACTAACGCGTGTAACATTTAGGTCTTTTACATGCAATTTTTGAATCAAAGTCGCAAATGGACTTCAAAAGATATTTAAAAAGTTACAATTTAATATGTTTCCTACTATACTTTAATGATCCATTCTCGGCTTTGGCTTAAAACACTGCAAAAAAACAGCCCCCCCCCTCTCCCCCATATGTTTTTAATGGTGCCACTTTATTAAATGAATGAATGAAAAAAATATTATTGAACATTTTATTATAGATAGATATACAATATAAAATAAAGATGCATTGGAAGGGTTTTGCCACCCTATAGTTTATACTACATTTTAGTGACTCCACATAGGAATCACCTAGGGAATAAACATATAACTACAAAAACATAGTTATCCTGAAGGCATACCATATTGCTAAATGCTTGACACATCATATATTGCACATTTACTTAGCACACTACTGGGCTTTTAGTTTTTTCCAACATCACTGTAAACCCACTTCAATTACTATAACTGTGTAAGTCCTAGACCTATATACATAGGAGAAGCTATTAATATTTATATATGCATACACTGCATTTCCACTTCATATGCAGATCTAGGAGACATAAACCTATCCTTTAGGGGATGCATTCTTGATTTTAACTTCCAAAAGAAATATAAGGTAACAATGTTCTCTAAAAAGAAAAACACAAGTAACTAATCATAATATCACAATTTGTTTTGCCACATGAATCAAAGTAAACTTCTAAATGATTTCCTATCAAACTTATATAATCAAGGTACCTGATTTTAACCCAATAAAAAACGCACATAGCCCAAATCAATGACAGCAGATGCAATTTCATGGCTTACCTTCTCTGCATACTTGAACTTGACATAAAACCAGCTGGACTTAATCATTGTTCCACAAACTGATCTGAAAAGTATGCGGAATAGTGATCCACTAAAATAGTTATTGCGTACTATCCTTGTATGTGATAGAGTTACACGCAAGAATGGGATATAGCCTTCAGATTCCTTCTAGCTGCCCACTAAGCCCTGCTGCGATCTTATTCTCTCTCCATCCACTGTGAATGCTCTGTGCTGTGTTTCTCCGTCTGCTTGGCTGCCTGACAGGAGAATTCCTCAAATGGACTTCAACTGCCCTCCTCACAAATGGCACATGTCAGTAAGCCAGGAGGAGGTTGGCTTCAGACCTGGCAGCATCCCATGAGAACGACCTCCCTCCAGTAAGATGAATAATGAATTCCTGCACTTCCCTCCAGACACAGATTAACACCTGGCTAAACATTATTCTGACAACATGCTGCCCAGTCAGGGATCATAGCGAGAAAAGATTAACTCTTGTAAGCCTTAATAATGTGTTGCTGGTCCTCTGTCCACCTGTACAAAATGAAACTTGTCCAAGAATACTAAGACATGTGCTCTACATACTATTCAGGATGTACTTCAGAGAATATTTGCCTAAAGCATACAGAACACTTTGAACTAAATAAGAAAAAAATAACATCTCGAAAAACTTGAAGAAAAAACTAGAAAGCAAAAAGTTTAGAAAAAGCTTTCAGTAACAAAGATCATATTAAGTTTATGTGTTCCAGCTCTTTTGACTGACCATGGATATCAGGCATAACATAATCTCATGTGATTCTTCAACCATTAATGAGAATTTCCAACATAATGTAAAATATTTTAAATATATTTTAAACAAAGCTGTAACTGAATGGAAAATTTGCTTTTGGAAGTGTATAACTATACCTAAGCAATTCAGAAGGAAACTATGATGGTAACAAAGCTCTCACGGGAGCCAATATAACTACAAAACTGAAGATATACTGAATGTTTTGGTTTTAGGATCAAAATATTTTAGAGAAAATAAGTTTTGCCCAAACAATTCTGAAAAAGTCTTGACAAGGAAAAGCAACTTATATTATCTACATTTATCTTTAAACTAACCGAATTTGCTACAAATCATAATCTTGGCAAATTTATATTAACATTTAAATAACACAGGGATAAGAAATTAACAGGATAACATTTTAAAGTAGTAATTAAAAAAATTAAAACTTTGTAAAATTAGTCAAGGTTGAACATAGAGTTAACATACTGCAGAAGCTGGGCCGTGAATAGATAAAGTCTATTGCTTGTGGTTGTTTCAAGCACTTGCCTTAATGAAGAACCTGGTACTATGTGATGTGAATAGGTAATCTCACATAAATCAAGTGGAAGAACAGAATGTACTAGTAGTTTGAAATCAAGAATGCAGTACGGTCAGAGTAATAAACCTTGTATACAGTAATAAACCTTGTATACGTTATATGTTAATGGCGCTACTATTACACACTGCAGGATGAAATAGGAGTAGTAAGATAGGAATCATGGTTGTCTTCAATAGACCACCTGCAGCCCTAACAACTAGTTGGCATCCCACAATTTCATCATGGGGGCATCAGGCAATGGAATGGTAAACAGCCCCATTTTTCAAACTGATAGTGCTGGTGCGCTAACTCATGCACCCACATTTAGACTATATGATAAACTTTTAGCTTAAAGTTTTAGCTCTACTTTTAGGGGGAAAAAAGGTGTGTTGTGTAGTTTGAAAAATATGGTATCTTAGTTTAATGCAAATACTGTTAGATTATGTTGAGGTAACTGTGTATATCTAGCAACACAGTAATGGGAATGTTTGCATGAGGATGGAAGCAGGGGATAACATGGGAAGCGCACAACTGGACTGTCATTGGTATTAAAGAGACCATGTGGCCATTCTATGGACAGGTTCCCATACCAGTTCTTGTAACGTTTTGTTGTGAATTTAAGTAATACAAAAAATAGAGTCTCTGACCTGTGTAATAGGATACAGTTGGCGCAATGGTTACAGTAGTGGACAGCTGAAACTGCTGGCTGTGCTTACTGATTATTGAGGAGCTGTGCCAGTGAAGTAGATTACTACTACTGATTGAGCCCTGGAAAGTGTGAGCCCTGTGATTCCTAACAGTGACAGTAAGGAGCTGTTAAAAATAAGGACAGCAGACGCTAGAAGACTTGTACTAGTGGAACTTCAGTAACATTTCTGACATCCATCCCATTTCTGACATCAGTAAAGTCTGTGATAGTGGAGACATATGATATCAGCGCCATCAATTTTGTCACAGTGAGTTGTTCAGTGCCAGACTATTGTGCCATGTAACATGGCTTAATAAAGTAAAAGACTGTATGTGTCACGCCCTTGATGCTTGATTTATTGTTACTTCAACAACCAAGCTTCATTTTCTCTTCAGAGTAAATAGTTTATGGTTCATCTGCAAACACTGGTTAGTAGTGTTGATCGAAGTGTGCTAGAAAAGTTAGGTTCTATTAGAACTTCTTGAATTTTTAGTACTCGAACCGAACATTTTACTAGTCGTTCGAGTAAAGCTCTAGTTCTAGTTGGACACACCATTTTCAGTTTTGTTTTCAGCAGTTTTCAGCTGCCGGCCAATCAGTGCAGAGAACAGAGAAGCTGCTAAAATCACATGATCATGTTATACAATATATTCCACTGTGAAATATATTGCGAACACCATTTTTAGCTCACTCTCTGTACTGTAAAGACTGCTCTTTGTTAGGTAGCATTTTCTTCTCCATAGACATCAATAGTTAAGGAGTTTGGTATTGCTGGCTGCATCTTTTCCACAACCAGAAGCTGTTATTTGATTAAATTTGCAGGCTCACATAATGCCTAACTCTCATATACATGGATATATGTTGTACAGAGTGCTTGGATTTGCTAAATCATACTTTAGTGCCCAAAAGTTCAGTTTTTGCAGTTTTGGGGGTTCAGTAATTGTATAACACACTGTCTCCAAATCTGCTATGTGTCAAAGTGTCTTTTGTGCCTCCTCAGGATGCAGGGCCCCGTAGCAGCTGCTAGCGCTGCACCTCCTATAGCTACGCCCCCGGCTTGCAAGCTGTCCTTATCTTTTCAGTTAGCCATTGAAAGGAATGAAGTATTTTAGCCTCTCAATTTTTTTCTGTCACTGTTAGAGCAAAATTTTCTTCACTAATTTTTTCCACGTATCCAGTTTACTGTATAGATGGTAAGTACAGCTTCTCCTAACCTGTATAGGTATAAAAACTAACTAGAACATCTTCTCCTATTGACTTTGATGGGGTTCGAGTTCAAGTTCTAGTTCGAATAGAACCTCAAACCGAACACACACTAAAGTTTGAGGTTCTAATCAAACTAGAACTTTTTACTTCTCGCTCATCTCTACTGTTTATTTGAGTTATCTGCTGTACCCTATCCTCGATGAGGTGGTCACTGCCAGACTGACCCATTGTAGTACTTACATCAGGGGTCAGCATCACCCACATACCCACATACCTCAGTATCATCCTTTTTATACTCATCACTCAAAATAATACAAAAAAAAAAAAAACACTGTTACATACTCAGCTTTCAAATTTGCTGTTAATCCAGCAATAGGAGTTGTGTGTTGTTACAGAAATATCTATTTACTAGGTCACATTGGTGTCTCACTGGCAATGTCATTACGCTTGGCATGTTCTCACTGTAGCAAGTGACTGGCTGGCATGGTCACTAATTAATTATGAGACTTTATCACTGCAATCAAGTAAACAAAAAGCATTAAACAATTGCAGGAAGACAGCAGAGGAATTTACAAGAGAGTATTTTAGAGAGTATTTTTGAGGGCTTTTTTTTTGTAGTATGAAACTTATGACTTTGAAACAGTTAAAAATCCGTTTAAGCAGCCTGTGTGAGAAAAGCAATAACTAATTATCTACTGTACGTGCAAAAAAAAAAAAACAGTTCTAGAAGAAAATTAACTAGGAGAAAACTAAAACAAAATAATTGAAATTATGATTGCTTTTATTATGCAGAAAAACAATCCAGCAGAAGAGCATAAAAGATCTAATTAACATGTACAACTATTGTATAATGTAAATTTCAGTGATTAATGAGGTGGGGAGATAATTCACTGAAATCTTTATTTTTAAAACTATTATCATGAGCAATCTGTTAAAAATAAGGGTTTTACATGTAATTCCTTCTGGACAGGTAAAAAAAAAAACGAATGAGCAATTAAGGCCTCGTTCACACGGCTTATTCTGCCACGTATTGGCGCCGTACTGCGCGCCGGATTTGCGCTTCAGTACGGCGCCAATACGTGGCAGCAATTACGGTAATCCACTGCTCTCATTGAGAACAGTGGAATCCGTTGCTCCTCCCCGCTCGGCAAATCCGCCGCGGGGGGAGAAAGTGACATGCACATTATTTACGGCGCGGACTCGGCGTGAACAATGCATTGTCTATGGGGCCGGGAGCGGCGCCCCCGCCGCGCTCCGGCCCCGCCCCCGTCCCGCTCAATACGGCGCACAAATCCGTCGGGAATAAGCCGTGTGAACACGGCCTAACAGTATAGTGTCTGGAAACCGATGTTTCATATTGTCAGAATCATTACAAATATGGATATTGTTTAAGATAATTCAGTATATTATGGAGTGCCTTGCCTATTCTATGATTTAAAATAGCAAATCTTTCGTCCTTAATGGAGGCTTTGAGACTCATTTAAGCAGGACAATATAATGAGTGAAAATAAACATTAGCCTTGGATACATGAATGTTATCCACATATTCAGAGGTCAGTACAACATTCCTCTTCTAAAACACAAATATTAGGGGCTTAAAAATACTACTATGTAGCTTACTGTAGCATAATATTGCAACTAAAACAGTAATTAATAGTTCAAATACAGTGACCACATACTACTATAATTGCACCACACAGGACCTAAAGACTGCTGATATTTATTTCATATCTATTCGGCTATCTACTGTATCTTGTCTCACAGAAAAAAATAAATCCACAAAAAGGAATACCCAAAACTGCTCACAGAACAAATATATCCCTAATTAATAAAACCACAAATTTTATTGATATACAGTCATATGAAAAAGTTTGGGCACCCCTATTAATCTTAATCATTTTTAGTTCTAAATATTTGGGTGTTTGCAACAGCCATTTCAATTTGATATATCTAATAACTGATGGACACAGTAATATTTCCGGATTGAAATGAGGTTTATTGTACTAACACAAAATGTGCAATATGCATTAGACCAAAATTTGACCAGTGCAAAAGTATGGGCACCCCCAACAGAAAAGTGACATTAATAGTAGATCCTCCTTTTGCAAAAATAACAGCCTCTAGTCGCTTCCTGTAGCTTTTAATCAGTTCCTGGATCCTGGATGAAGGTATTTTTGACCATTCCTCTTTACAAAACAATTCAAGTTCAGTTAAGTTTGATGGTCGCCGAGCATGGGCAGCCCGCTTCAAAGTATCCCACAGATGTTCAATGATATTCAGGTCTGGGGACTGGGATGGCCATTCCAGAACATTGTAATTGTTCCTCTGCATGAATGCCTGAGTAGATTTGGAGCTGTGTTTGGGATCATTGTCTTGCTGAAATATCCATCCCCGGCGTAACTTCAACTTTATCACTGATTCTTTACTGATACACTGATACATTATTCTGAAGAATCTGCTGATACTGAGTTGAATCCATGTGACCCTCAACTTTAACAAGATTCCCGGTGCCGGCATTGGCCACACAGCCCCAAAGCATGATGGAACCTCCACCAAATTTTACAGTGGGTAGCAAGTGTTTTTCTTGGAATGCTGTGTTTTTGGGACGCCATGCATAACGGCTTTTTGTATGACCAAACAACTCAATCTTTGTTTCAACAGTCCACAGGACATTCTTCCAAAATGAAGCTGGCTTGTCCAAATGTGCTTTTGCATACCCCAGGCGACTCTGCTTGTGACGTGCTTTCAGAAACGGCTTCTTTCGCATCATTCTCCCATACAGCTTCTCCTTGTGGAAAATGTGCTGTATTGTTGACCGATGCACAGTGACACCATCTGCAGCAAGATGATGCTGCAGCTCTTTGGAGATGGTCTGTGGATTGTCCTTGACTGTTCTCACCATTCTTCTTCTCTGCCTTTCTGATATTTTTCTTGGCCTGCCACTTCTGGGCTTAACAAGAACTCTCCCTGTGGTCTTCCATTTCCTTACTATGTTCCTCACAGTGGAAACTGACAGGTTAAATCTCTGAGACAACTTTTTGTATCCTTCCCCTGAACAACTATGTTGAACAATCTTTGTTTTCAGATCATTTGAGAGTTGTTTTGAGGAGCCCATGATGCCACTCTTCACAGGAGATTCAAATAGGAGAACAACTTGCAATTGGCCACCTTAAATACCTTTTCTCATCATTGGATACACCTGGCTATGAAGTTCAAAGCTCAGTGAGGTTACAAAACCAATGTTGTGCTTCAGAAAGTCAGTAAAAAGTAGTTAGGAGTATTCAAATCAATAAAAATGATAAGGGTACCCAAATTTTTGCACCAGTCAAAATTTGGTTTAATGCATATTGCACATTTTGTGTTAGTACAATAAACCTCATTTCAGTCCGGAAATATTACTGTGTCCATCAGTTATTTGATATATCAAATTGAAATGGCTGTTGCAAACACCCAAACTAAAAATGATTAAGATTTAAAGGGGTGCCCAAACTTTTTCATATGACTGTACATTAAAAATGAACCTCACATATAAAGCATATTTTATCAAAACCATCTTAACCGGCTAATCACCAATGTAGAAATAGGGTAAAGATGTCAAAAAATACTATTCATACCCAAAACAGTGTATAATTCTCAAATGACCACAAAATGTATGGAACAATAATATATTATGTTCACTACTCACGGTTCTGTAGACTGCAATAATGTGTCTATATCCGTAAAAATGAATAATGACCAGGATCAACCCGCTGTAGAAGTGTATATATCCATGCAACAAACTACACTGTACCTATCCAAGGAGGAGCCCTCGCCCCAAAAGGGGCGACCCTGCCTCTCCAAAGACTAACCCTATTTCTAAACTTGATATATACACATATCACTAAACACCAAAATGACCACCAACGTTCCAAGTAATGAAGAAAAAGATAACTACACCTCACTACTCACTGGACATACAATTATGTCCACAGAAGTCCTGACGCGTTTTCCCAGTAAAAAACTGGTTCCTCAGGGGACATATAATGACAAAAGAAAACTACAAAGTGGTGATAGAAAAAATGGTAGCCTAATCCAAATGGTAAAACCACCAACCAGGTGGTGATAAACAAGTGGTAGCCTGATAAGGATGGTGGGGCGAGTGCACCTCCATGGATAGGTACAGTGTAGTGTGTTGTATGGATATATACACTTCCACAGCGGGTTGATCCTGGTCAATATTCGTTTTTACGGATATAGAGACATTAATGCAGTCTACAGAACCGTGAATAGTGAATATAATTGTTCCATACTTTTTGTGGTCATTTGACAATTATATACTGTTTTGGGTATGAATAGTATTTGTTGACATCTTTACCCTATTTCTATATTGGTGATTAGTCAGTTAGGATGGTTTTGGTTATGCTTTATATGTGAGGTTTATTTTTAATGTATATCAAGAAAATGTGTGGTTTTATTAATTAGAAATATATTTTTTCTGTAAGCAGTATCTATCTATCTATCTATCTATCTATCTATCTATCTATCTATCTATCTATCTATCTATCTATCTATCTATCTATCTATCTATCTAATATCTATCTATCTATCTATCTATCTCACATCTCCTATCTATCTATCTATCTATCTATCTATCTATCTATCTATCTATCGATCTATCTATCTATCGATCTATCGATCTATCTATCTATCTATCTATCTATATATCGATCTATCTGTTCAATATTTATCTATCTTTTTATTTATCATCTATCAGTCATCTATCCTTTAGCTAACAGATTTATTTGATTTTTCTTTCTGTCTACCACCCTTATGTGTCCTGCATAAAAAGTGTTTACTGCCAGCAATTAGAGCAAATGTAGTCCACATAGGAATATCTTTGTTCCATTGATGTCTATGGGCCGATGACGATTATGTTGGAGTATTCTTCTGGATACCTCTTTTCATGGTACCTTGATGGATATCTCCAACATAGTCAATAATACCATGTAAACCCAGCTTTACAGTGTTGGGTTGCAACCTAATGATTCCTCTATCTTAAATACATGGACAACAAATAAGGATTCAGAAAAATGTTATTAAGATTTAGTTCCACATTGGTTTAAATGGCCTACATGCTAATCACTAATCTGGGAGTCCTCACCACAAATCAATAAATCTACTCAAAGTGTAGAGCCTTTATTTTAGTGGATGGCCAGTATAATTTGACAAACCTTGGACATCCCCTCGCTTTTTAGACCTGATTCACTTGTGTTGCAGAATTCACACTTCTTATTACTGTCGGGCTTTGGATCACCACCGAATTTGACCAAAATATCAGTGATTCAATTTGGGTTAGCCCAAATCAACCTTTCCCCTAATTCGGAGTTAAGATAATATTAGCACAAGATTAGCACTGCTCTCTTTGTGTAAATTTACCCATCTATAAGTCTATATAAAGGTAACAGTATAGAGAAAACAGAGTGAACAATTTTTTAACGTCTTCCCGTACTTGCCTGGCATAATCTACTCTGAGACGGAATCTACCAACATATCAAGATTCCCAATTACTGGTACAGTAGCTATGCATTGTATAATTAAAATAAGGAATATAAGAGGGAACTATAGAAGTGTTGATCAATATAAAATTTTTCTTATGTTTTGTTGTAAAAAGAAATAGCCCATATATAGTAGTTAGAAAATTATGCGTAGTTTATGGACTGGGCTTATTTACATATATACATTGCATGACTCTAAATAAATGAATATAAAGTTACATCCAATATTCCTTATACCCTATATGGTTGTGTCTTTGTCCTTGGCCTCGAGAAAAAAGACTTTAACTGGTTAAAAGACCCTTACATTAAGGCAGAGTTTCTAATGAGTTAGATTGGCTTTTTGCCTTGCTCCTTATCTCTTTTTTTTGAACTTCTATAATAACAGTCTGGGGGCTTTGTCCTAGAGAGAAAGCAGATTCCCTTAACACTGAAAACTTCTTCAGTGTGTTTTGACTCTTTTTTCTCAAGCACAGTATATAAATTAGAATACCAAAGTGGTTCCTACCTGACAAACTAAGTCTGATCTAAATGAATACTTTGGACAGTCTATGCCTGTAATGATGTACGGAGCGGGCTCACACCCCCCGCTGACACCCATAACTAACAGCAGGGATTGAAGCTGACTCTGATCTCTGCTGTTTAATCCTTTAGATGCTGTGGCGAGTACATCCTGGCATCTACATGAATGAATGTTCCTTCCTCCGACTGCAAACCTTCAACCGCACCATTCTCCTCCCCAGGTCATGGCGGACAGAGAAGCCCAATGAAGGCTTCCGTAGCTGCCATGTTGCTGCTTCTATTATTTCCTGTCTTAGGCAGAAAGTAATAGAAATGGCACCATGGTACACCCTTCTGCATTACATATGTTATGCAGAACAGTGTACAAGCAATCGCGTCCTCATTTAGTCAAGTACCGTAGTGGGCCTACAAAAACAAGTGTAAAAATAAGAAAAAAATAAAAATATTAGACGTTCAAAAGACCGCACTTTTGCCATTTTACAAATAAAAAATCGGTATCGCTGCATAAAAGTCTATCAAAATATAACATAATTTATTCCATATGGTGAACACCTTAGAAGAAAAACATGTTTTGTCATTTCAGATTCCCAGAAAATTGGAATAAAAAGTGATAAAAAAAAAGTTGCATGTATCCCAAATTTCAGTCTGCTAAAAATAAGTCCTTACTCAGTTCAAAGGTGGAAAAAAATGAAAATGGCGCTGCAGCATGAAGTTAAGAAATAGAGACTGTTTAATTTTTTTTTTTTAGTACAAGAACATAACGAAAACTCTACATATTTTGTATCACTAGAATAGTTTCCTGTTAAGATTAAATACTTTGGTTATTTTACCTATAAAAACAACACATATAACAACATAAGCACCCTTTTAGTTAATAACAATAGGTATTAGTATGCATGATGGAGGCCTACGATCTCCTGCATTTAGGGTCTGTCTGAAGTTCCTTTGTCCCACAAGAAGAAATTATTCTACAGGCCCACCCTCCATTTATACAGGACATGTGGTTATACTATGAAGCAATTATTACAAATACAGGATTTAATAGGATGTTTGATATGTCCTATAGTCAGCTTCAAATTAGGTTGTATACGAAACTTTGGGGCCTATATATACTAGGAGCATATTAGTGAGTCAGAGCTTAAGCCCACCACTCTGTTGGGCCAGTCAGACCCCTACCTGCATAAATGCTATATACAACACATAAATTGGCACGGGCCCACATATAACTGGTGAACAGAAAGCTTAAAACATGCATAGTTAGGCTACATGCCAAAGCATTTCCTGATTGTTAATCATTACTGTTCACTGGAAAAATTACACTTTTCCTGATCCCTGCACTCCTGAAGCTTCCTCTTTCTCCGCCCATCTAGATACCTATAAGGATTATTACTTATAGGATGCCATTCTATTATTATGTATTGGATGCCATTTAAAACTGACTGAATCTGCAACTAGTGGGGAATGCTGTCAGTATGTCCGGGTAGATGTTATTTCACATTTCCGTTCCCATTATTTACAAACCTATCGCCAGTGTTAGCTAGATCTGTAAATAATATATAGACTGGAATAATACGATAGATGGAGAATTTTCTCATTTCAAAACTTTTGTGTGGCAAGCCAGTGTTCCCTTAGTATGAATGCTGGTATTAATTTGTTAGCATAGCTATATCTCAATTTTTATCAATCTCTTTGGACAGGGAGGAAGTAAAAGGCTTCAGCAATTCCAATCTATTCCTTATCTCTTGAAAGCTAACACAAACATAATAGAACATTCCGTTTTTAATTGTACAATTGAAACTTCAGTTTATAAACTGATTTGCAGATCCAAATAGGCTTCTAGTAGAATCTCTAGAGGTATAGTATGTTTTAAGTAAAGGTATAATGTAAAATAAGAATATATGAATGGTTGATTTAAAACAATTCTATATGTGCTCTCATTTTGTCTAGAACCATCTAAAGTTATGCCACATGCAAGCTATTTATAATTAAAATTTGTGCAATAAATATGAAGCTTAAATTGGAACAGTAGGAATTGAGTTTACATGTAAATTTATTTGCATTTTTTCATGATACCATATATTTTTTTGGGGAAAATGGGGAAGTCATTTCCACAATTGATTTTTAATTACACATATTTCTCTCTTAAAATTAGGTTGCAATATTTAATATTCTTTGACATGTATCTAGCTTCCCACACACATCTAATTACTGTCTCTATTCTGCCTTTGTGCATCAATTATGGTAATGGCTAGTGAATAACATTTGCATTCTGGGAATTGTCTAACTACGGAATGCATTAAAGCTATGCCCCTGTAAAATTGTTTTAAATCTCTGTATCAGATGTCTCCATCTACATGACTGCAATTACTGATGTTGTAATAAAACATTCAGGATGAATATCATAAGCAGAAAAATAGACATAACCTTGCTTTTTCCATTGTATAAACATATTACATTTCCGAAATGTTGCAGAGGTTTCTCCTATGTCTTTACCACATACATTGTAGGAGTTCTTCAGTACCTTTAAAAGTTTGTAATCCAAATTCTAAACAATGGATGACAAGTTACACAATGGCCACCTCCCTCTGTGAGGGAGTTGAAACGTCGCTCTTTCGAGCATGGAGGAATAAACTACCTTATTGCTTGAATGCATTTTGGAGTGCCGTGGACTTTTTTTTACTATATATATATATATATATATATATATATATATATATATATATATATATATATATATATATATATATATTTCAGGATATATATCAGTTTCTTTCTTTTTTCTGTCACATAAAATATCAATAAAAAACATTTACATTTACAGTGGCTGTAACATTTGAAAATAAGGAGTAGTTCAAGGGTTATGAATACTTTTTCAGCCTACTGTATGTGCTGTAAAGTAATATATATATATATATATATATATATATATATATATATATATATATATATATATATATATATATTTGCAAATGAAAAAATTGAAAAGTGTGACATGCATATGTATTCAGCCCCCCTGAGTTTATACTTTGTTAGACCAACTTTAGCTGCAATTATAGTTGCAAGTCTGTTGGGGTATGTCTTTACTAGCTTTGTACATCTAGAGGCTGGAATTTGTGCCTAGTTTTCACAGTGGTTGGTGAACGTTTGTGAACAGCAATTTTCAAGTCATGCCACAAATTCTCAATGGGATTTAGGTCTGGACTTTGACTGGGCCAGTTTAATACATGAATATGCTTTCATTTAAACTACTGTATTGTAGCTTTGGCTGTATGTGTAGGTTCATTGTCCTGATGGAAGATGAATCTGAGTCCCAGTCTCAAGTCTTTTGCAGCCTCTAAGAGCTTTTCCTCCAGGATTGCCACATATTTAGCTCCATCCATCATCCCATAAACTCTGACCAGCTTCCCAGTCCCTGCTGCAGCAAAGCATCCCCACAGCATGATCCTGCCATCCCCATGCTTCATGGTGGAGATGGTGTGTTCAGTGTGACGTGAAGTGTCGGCTTCTCTTAATATATAATATTTGGCATTTAGGTGAAAAAGTTCAATTTAAGTCACATCTGACAGAGCACCTTCTTCCACCTGCTTGCTGTGTTCCCGATATAGCTTTTTCAAACCGCAAACGGGACTTCTTATGGCTTGCTTATTGCTACTCTTCTATAAAGGACTGATTTGTAGAGTACATAACCAACAGTTATAACCAACAGATACTCCCACCTGACCTGTGGATCTCTGTGAATCCAGGTGACCTTAAGCCCTCTTGGCTGCTTCTCTGGCAAGTGCTCTCCTTGTCTGGGCAGTCAGTTGAGGTGGATGGCTATGTCTTGGTAGGTTAGCAGTTGTGCCATACTAATTTCATTCACAGATGATGGATTGAACAGTTCAGCGAGATGTTCAGTGCTTGGCCTACTTTTGTAAAACCTAACCCTGCAATACCCTTTGCCACAACTTTACCCCTGAGCTGTCTGATGTGATCCTTTGGTTTCAAGATGCTGTTTGTTCACTAGTTTTCTCTAACAAACCTCTGAGGCCTTTAAAAAACATAAAAAAACCAGCTTCTAATTATACGGAGACTGCATTACATACAGATGTACTCTATTTACTAATTAGGTGATTTCTAAAGATAATTGGTCATACTGGATTTTATTTCAGGGTATCAGAGTACAGGGTGCTGAATACATATGCACGCCAAATCATATAAACCTTTAAATCCCGGAGCTCAGTTTTTCTCTCTCTGTCATAGCCTGCTTTCAGATAGAATAATATAAACAACCTGACAGATTCAATTTAAGAAATACAGCTAATAATAACAGTGTAAAGCTATCCTGTATTATAAAACAACAAACTTTTTCAAATATATCTACAGTCAGTATGTAAGCAGCTAAACACCTCATAGCTTATTAACATATTAAAACATATGATGCATTTAATGATGAATGTCCCATTTGCTTTAATTTCTAAATTCTAAATTAAATTTATAAATAAATTCAGAAATAATTTCAATGTTCCCCTGAATTCTGCCAGAATAACACCCACTCTTTCATGAATAGCTTCTAAATATTATATGGCAGCTACAGGTAGCCATTTAGTTCTCGAAACCTAAACTTCAGAGTCACACATGCTTCCAGGCATGGCCTGTTTTCCATTCACCCTCCACATTTGAAATGCAAACATCCTATGAACGCATCCTTGACTTCCTTCTCACTGCTTGTAGTGGTTTCTTTAATCTTTTAAGCTTCTGGGTCTTATCCAACAGCTGCCATTATGAGTACTTATGCAACTGAAAAAGGAAAGGGAAATGTAAAGTACAGTATCTCAAGAGAAATGTTGCATCTCCTGAACTGAAAGAGCTTTCATTGATGGGTAAGCTGACATCACATCTTTTTAGTAGAAAAGGAAATTGCGCTGCTTTACTGTGTTATGGGTTCATAATGTTCTGCTTCATCATCTAGAGAAAAACTGATAAGCGGGGACATTTTAACCTGTGATCCCACTCACAGACAGATTTGTCACAGTTTTTTTTAAGAAGGCAGTTACAGCTTTTTTAATCCTGTACAACTGCTTTAATTTTGTCCATACATGACCTTCAGAGTAAACTTGGAAATATAAGATTCCCAACTTCTCTGCACACAGAATATTAGGAAATTTAATGTTTATGCTATTCTCTAATTTATTCTATAAATTGGCTCTAACTGCAGAGCTTCAGTTAATCAACCCCATGGCACAACAGATGACCTTTCTGTACTACAAGCATAAAATAAACACATAAATATCAAGATATTCAAAGCATGAAACTGCAATACACAAAAAGGAATATGGAAATATTCACAGATTGGAGCGGTGCAATAGAAAATAACAGCAAAACAGCCGGTTCATTCATACAATTTTGTCCTGATTCTGCATCAATTGATGTATCCTAGAACTATTGATGTAGGAAAGCTAAAGTTGATAGATAACACACCATGATATCACAGCACAGAATATTATCTCAACTTTTTCATTGCCTTTTAATGGCTTGTGATGTTATCTAAGATTTGGTAACACAAAATCTATGACATCATCATCAAGTTAGACTCTGTTACATCCATAATTGAAAGAAATTCTACATGTGTTGTCTAGATGGGTTGTCTTGGGTTGCAGATTTCACCACTGAAGGTTAAAGTGACTTGAATGTGACTCGGGCTCTGTTTGCATAATAAAGTGAAGACATCTGGCACATGGAAACTTCAAGGTTCTATGTTAGTAGATGCAACTTGATGTCAAGTGATCACCATTAAAAATGTGAAGGTTTTTTGCTTGTTTCTCAAAGTAATAAAATAAATACATTTGATTAAAATAATAAAAAACTAAATGCTAGCATGTGAAGTCAAAATTGGTATGTGAAGAAAATAAATGTTCTATGTTGATAGAAAGAGGCAAGATAAAAATCCAGGCATTTTATTTGGTTCTGAAGGCCAAAGGGGTTTAAGTTTCTTAAGTGGACCTGTAAGGATTCCACAAATGGAGCAGCGTTTAGTGATATCTGGCACTCCACTCATTCCTCCACTGCTAATGTTTTTCTTTAGAGTCCTCACTTCACTTCATTAGCTGTCAAATCAGATTCGTTCCACTAGTTTCTGAGCTGATGTAATAATTCATTTCCAGACCGTTAGATCGACTGTCTCTACAGCACATATCAGTGGAAAGCACTCAGGTTTAGACTGGCCCACTGGGGAAATATCCAATAGGCCCATAAGCTTAGCAGGCATGGGGCTACTTTTAAGGGAAAAAAGGAATAGAAAGAGATGCAGGGTGAAAAAGTTGTGTACAGTAGCTGTAAAGTGGGCCCAAAAAATTAGCTTCACTGGTGGTCCATCCCAGTCCCAGGGACCCCAGTCCAGCATTGCTCAGGTTCATGCCCCACCACCACCCAGCAGTGGTGTCTGCCTCCTGACACACTATGCCAGGCATCCTTAAACTGCGGCCCTCCAGCTGTTGGGAAACAACAACTCCCATCATACCCACTGTTTTAGATTATATAAATGCATTATGGGAGTTGTAGTTTCCCAACAGCTGGAGGGCTGCAGTTTGAGGATGCCTGTACTATGCAGTAATCCTATCTATTGCAAAGTGGGAGGTCACCAATGTTCAGTTCTCAAAAGAGTGTGTAACAACAAATCAACTCCCTCATTGAGTTATCGTTAAGATATTCCAAAGTCATCCTTTTCATGCTGGAAGTGACACAATCTGAAAGCATTCTACCTTCTTACACAGTCAAAATCCTGAGGTCTTCCTATACATCTATGAAATTCTGAAAGAGACTTAAAACAAAACTGCTCTATTTCCTTGTATTATAAGAAAAGCCCAGGATCAACATACTTTCTCTTTACTTCATGTAGGTATACATAAGAAAACTTCACCTAAAATATTAAGATATTTAAGATCACAATACCATAATTCCTACTGGCAACTCCTTAATATACAGCAAATTTATGAATATAGGGCCACATGTATGAAAACAGTCTAGATCTAAAATTCACTTTCTTGTCCATAGCAACCAATTAGAGTGCCCCTTTCATTTCATATAGTTCTCTGGAAAGATGAAAGGGTCGCTCTGATTGGTTGCTATGGACAAGAAAGTGAATTTTAGATCTAGACTGTTTTCATACATGTGGTCCATAATGGTTAGAAAATTATCTAATCTTCTTAGCTTCTAATTAGCCATTATTGGTCCTATCTACCATCTTTACTCAGTCTTCTCATAATATCTATGAGCAAAAGGCATTTACCACTAAATATTAAAAAACAGCTTTTGTAAGTCCCGGATAACTCCTTTGATCAAGGAAATTCATGACCATTCAACCTGCCCATGGTATAGCACAAAGTACTGGAAAACTCTATGGAGAGAATTCATGTAGAGCAGCATATACAGTGGGTACGGAAAGTATTCAGACCAAATTTTCACTCTTTCTTTCAGTGCAGCCATTTGGTAAGATAAAAAAGTTAATTTTTTTGCTCATTAATGTACACTCTCCACCCCATTTTGAAGGAAAAAAAACAGAAATGTAGATACTTTTGTAAATTTATTAAACAAGAAAAACTGAAATATCACATAGTCATAAGTATTCAGACCTTTTGCTGTGACACTCAGATTTAACTTACATACATTTTCTTCTGATCCTCCTTGAGATGGTTCTACTCCTTCATTGGAGTCCAGCTGTGTTTAATTAAACTGATTGGACTTGATTAGGAAAGGCACACACCTTTCTATATAAGACCATAAAGATCACAGTACATATCGGAGCACATGTGGATCATGAGGTCTAAGGAACTGCCCAAGGATCTCAGAGACAGAATTGTGGGAAGGCACAGATCTGGCCAAGATTAAAAGACTTTCTGCAGCACTCAAGGGCCTTAAGAGTACAGTGGCCTCCATAATCCTTAAATGGAAGAAGTTTGGGACAACCACAACTCTTCCTCGACGTGGCCATCCAGCCAAACTAAACAATCGTGGCAGAAGAGCCTTGGTGAGAGAGGCAAAGAAGAATCCCAAGATCACTGTGGCTGCTCCAGAGATACAGTAGGAAGATGGGAAAAAGTTCCACAAAGTCAACTATCACTACAGCCCTTCACCAATCGGGGCTTTATAGCAGAGTATGCCGAAGGATGCCTCTCCTCAGTGCAAAAAATATGAAAGCCTGCATACAGTTTGCAAAAAAACACATGAAGAACTCCCAGATTATGAGAAATAAGATTCTCTGGTCTGATGATATGAAGATTGAACTTTGTGGTGTTAATTCTAAGTGGTATGTGTGGCGAAAACCAGGCACTGCTCATCACCTGCCCAATACAATCCCAACAGTGAAACATGGTGAAGGCAGCATCATGCTATAGGGGTGTTTTTCAGCTGCATGGTCAGGATGACTGGTTGCAAATGAAGGAAAGATGAATGCGGCCAAGAACAGAGATATCCTGGATGAAAACCTCTTCCAGAGTGCTCTGGACCTCAGACTGGGCCAAAGGTTCATCTTCCAACAAGACAATGACCCTAAGCACACAGCTAAAATAACAAAGCAGTGGCTTCAGAACAACTCTGTGCCTATTCTTGACTGGCCGAGCCAGAGCCCTGACCTAAACCCAATTGAGCATCTCTGGAGAGACTTGAAAATGGCTGTCCACCAACGTTCACCATTCAATCTGAGGGAACTGGAGAGGATCTGCAAGGAAGAATGGCAGAGGATCCCCAAATCCAGGTGTGAAAAACTTGTTGCATCATTCCCAAGAAGACTCATGGCTGTACTAGCTCAAAAGGGTGCTTCTACTCAATACTGAGCAAAGGGTCTGAATACTTATAACCATGTGATATTTCACTTTTTCTTGTTTAATAAATTTGCAAAAATATCTACATTTCTGGGTTTTTTCTTTCAAGATAGGGTGCAGAATGTACATTAATCAGCAAAAACAAAACTTTTTGACCTTACCAAATGGCTGGAATGAAACAAAGAGTGAAAAGGGGTGTGAATACTTTCTGTACCCACTGTAATGTGCTCCTCTTATTGGGAAGTGATCTGGAGCAAGATGCAACATATGTAATAAAATGTGCAGACTTCTTAGTACAGTATATTTGGTACATTCCAAGTAGTATTTTTCTGCTGCATTTTGCCTGAGCAGTGGAGAAACCTGACCTGCCTGCAGCATGAAAACTGCTTAATAATGTGGCTTTAGAAGTGATGTATAAACTCATCTATTTTTTATATTGTACCTAAGACCCCAATAGAGTAAGCTACAAATTTGTGTCACTATGCCTTCTGTAGGACATCCTCAGGAACACCATTGCAGTCTTTGTTTTCACAGAAGGCACAGCTTGATAGTGCACCTGTTTTTGTACATGTTATTCCACCACTGATTGCGAAGAGAACGATTACATCTGCACACATTACATTCTCAACAATAAAATAATCTAACTATTTCAAATCTGCAAAACTTGGTGGCTAATCTCTTGAAATGTTTTATATATTTGGCACGTGTTCTGCTAAGATCTGCTTCAAGGCTTAGAAGCTGTTGATTTTAGCAATACAGTAGTTAAAGTGATTTCCTGCAAATGCTTCTTTCTTTAAGTTTTATTAGCCACAAATGTTAAAACCCTGAAATGTAGAATTTAAAGGGATTGGCAACTCGGTGTGAGCAGCTCATTCATGCATCCTGTCACTTCCTGGTAAGGCTGTGGGTAATTATCCTATCAGCTTCGAGTATTAAAACTTCTCTTAATTAGTCTAGATGAGATAAAAATCTCCTTTATAAGGTCAAGAGATGGTTCAGAGCTAAAGTAAACAGTAGGAATTAGTGTATTTTGTGTGAAATATCAGATACCACACAAGCTCTCAAGCTGCAGGTAGTTATGTGCCTATACCTGTGTAATGAAGTTACTCCCTGCTGTCAGATAACACAAAAAACAAGGGAGAGCATGCAAAGCAGGTCAGTAACTTGAGAAACCTGGCAGCCCTCAAAGCTGAGAAAATCACTTGTAGCTCCTCAACAAAAAAACAAACAAACAATGCAATATATTTGGAAAAATCTTAATTTAGTGTTACCTACATGTTGAAAGCTAATCTTTGTAGTGAGTAGTCCCCGGCGCCGCCGCTATCCGCCGCCGCCGCCGATCATTAGGGTCCTAAGCCGCTACCAGTCGCTAAGCTATCGGCTTAGCGGCTTAGGACCTTGGCGACGGCAGCGGTGGCGGGACTAACTGTATGTGCGTCCGCCGGACGCACATACAGTTAGATGCTTCAGCGGAGCAGAGAGCTCCGCGGAGTAATCTGTGGCCGCAGTCAGGATGCGGCTCTGTGCGCGCCGGAGTGCTCAGCCCAGGCGGCGTGCGCGTCATCACGCTGTGCGGCCTGGTGACGTCACGCCGCTGAAGAAAAGACCGGGAGCAACGACATCGACAGCGGCGGGGAGCGAGGTCAGGTAAGTGCTGTCAGGGTATTACTTTTATTTAGCGCTATTCATGCTGGGGGCTATTATCTATTGTTATATGTGCAGGGAGGGGGGCTATTATCTATTGTTATATGTGCAGGGAGGGGGGGCTATTATCTACTGTTATATGTGCAGGGAGGGGGGCTATTATCTACTGTTATATGTGCAGGGAGGGATGCTATTATCTACTGTTATATGTGCAGGGAGGGGGGCTATTATCTATTGTTATATGTGCAGGGAGGGGGCTATTATCTATTGTTATATGTGCAGGGAGGGGGGCTATTATCTATTGTTATATGTGCAGGGAGGGGGGCTATTATCTACTGTTATATGTGCAGGGAGGGATGCTATTATCTACTGTTATATGTGCAGGGAGGGGGGCTATTATCTACTGTCATATGTGCAGGGGGGGCTATTATCTACTGTTATATGTGCAGGGAGGGGGGCTGTTATCTATTGTTATATGTGCAGGGAGGGGGGGGCTGTTATCTATTGTTATATGTGCAGGGAGGGGGGCTGTTATCTATTGTTATATGTGCAGGGAGGGGGGCTATTATCTACTGTTATATGTGCAGGGAGGGGGGCTATTATCTACTATTATATGTGCAGGGAGGGATGCTATTATCTACTGTTATATGTGCAGGGAGGGGAGCTATTATCTACTGTTATATGTGCAGGGAGGGGGGCTATTATCTACTGTTATATGTGCAGGGAGGGGGGCTATTATCTACTATTATATGTGCAGGGAGGGGGGCTATTATCTACTTATATACGTGCAGGGAGGAGCTATAATCTACCTACATATGTGCTGTGAGGCCTATAATCTACCTACATATGTGCTGTGAGGCCTATAAGCTACCTACATATGTGCTGTGAGGCCTATAAGCTACCTACATATGTGCTGTGAGGCCTATAAGCTACCTAAATATACACGTGCGGGGGGGACCTATAAGCTATCTATATACCTGCTGGGGGACCTAAACCTGCCTATATACCTGCTGGGGGACCTAAACCTGCCTATATACCTGCTGGGGGACCTAAACCTGCCTATATACCTGCTGGGGGACCTAAACCTGCCTATATACCTGCTGGGGGACCTAAACCTGCCTATATACCTACTGGGGGACCTAAACCTGCCTATATACCTACTGGGGGATCCATAACCTGCCTATATACCTACTGGGGGATCCATAACCTGCCAATATACCTGCTGGGGGATCCATAACCTGCCAATATACCTGCTGTGGGACATATAAACTACACACCTACCTACTGGGAGATATATAAAGTATATAACCACCTTCTGGGGGGCGTATAACTTACTGGGGGACCCTTTTACCTTCACTGGGGGACACATAATTTACTGCGTTGTGAAGTCGCTAACAGTCGTTAAGCCGGTTGTTAAGGCCTCAAGACAAGTCAGTTGATAAGAGTTAGCAATCGACTCCGCGGACTCCAGTCGGTTGTTAAGCCAGTTGTTAAGGCCTCAAGTCGATTGTTAAGACCTTAGCAATCGACTCCGGGGACTAGTAGTGAGACAACCTCTTTAATACTGTATGTTTTAGCAAAGATCAAATTGTCATGTGTAAGTGATAGCATATATTTTGATATTGTAATGCAACTCATCATATACATTGTTCAGACAGGCAGATGGATAAAGGATAGATATAGTTGAAACCGGAACTTTACATACACTGTATAATAATACACATATGCATGTTTTTATCACTATTTGACATTAAATCAGAATAAACCTTTCCCGTTTTAGGTCAATTAGGATAATCAAAATTATTTATATTTGCCAAATACCAGAATACTAAGATAGAGAGATTTTTTTAAGGCATTTCTATTACTTTCTGCAAAGTCAAACGTTTACATACATATTAGTATTTGGTAGCATTGCCCTTAAATTTTATGACTTGAGTCAAACATTTTGGATATCCTTCCCTAACTTCTCACAATAGTTGGTAGGAATTTTGGCCCATTTCTCCTGACAGAACTGGTGTAACTGAGCC
Organism: Phyllomedusa bahiana; assembly: GCA_025379985.1. Lineage (NCBI taxonomy): Eukaryota > Metazoa > Chordata > Amphibia > Anura > Hylidae > Phyllomedusa > Phyllomedusa bahiana. The sequence goes on along the minus strand of JAODAL010000838.1, from coordinate 181,328 downwards.
ATGTTTGTAGGTCGCCTTGCTCGCACCAGCCTTTTCAGCTTTGCCCATAAATTTTCAATGGGACTGAGATCAGGGCTTTGTGATGGCCACTCCAAAACATTGACTTAGTTATCCTTAAGCCACTTTGTAATCAGTTTGGCAGTATGCTTCGGGTCATTGTCCATGTGGAAGACCTATTTCTGCCCAAGCTTTAACTTCCTGGCTGATGTCTTGAAATGTTGCTTCAGTATTGCCACATAGTTTTCTTTCCTCATGATGCCATCTATTTTGTGAAGTGCAACAGTCCCTCCTGTAGCAAAACAACCCCACAATATGATGCTGCCACCCCCCGTGTAAACTTAACTGTAGCAGCCAGTGTCAGGCAGCAGCTGCCAAGGCAAATAGGATTGTGGGGTGTATGAAAAGGGGCATAGATGCACATGATGAGAAAATTATTCTCCAATTATACAAGTCACTGGTTAGACCACACACGGAATATTGTGTACAGTTTTGGGCACCAGTGCACAGGAAAGATAATGTAGAGCTTGAACAGGTACAAAGGCGGGCAACAAAAATAATAAAAGGACTGGGTGGACTACAAAACCCAGAAAGATTAGCAAGATTAGGGTTATTTAGTTTAGAGAAAAAACGGCTTCGGGGGGACATAATAAATATGTTTAAATACATCAAAGGTCAATATAGAAATCTCTCTCTCTCTCTTCATTAAGGTTTTTGTGAGGCATTTTGAACAAAATACAACAATCCTGGTAATATTTTTTATTATTTTTTACAGCCATCACTGTGCAGTATAAATAGCATGCTAGTTCTATTTGGCAGGTTGATACGATTAAAGCGATACCCAATTTTTTTTTTTTTAAGTTTTACTGCTTTTACACAATAAAAACACTTTTATTCAAACAGGAAAAGACGTTTTTGCATTTCCATAACTTTTTTAATTTTCTGTGTAAGATGTTGTGTAGCGACTTGTTTTTTGCTGGATGATTTAACTTTTTTATTGGTATCATTTTGGGGGGGACAGGGCTTTTTGATCGCTTTTAAATCCATTTTTTTGAAGGTGCTGTAAGGAAAATACTGCAATCTTAGTAGTGTTTTTTTATTTTTAACAGCGCTCACTGTGTAGTATCTGTGACAATTTACTTTTATTCTGTGGGTCAATATGATTATGATGATACCTACTTGATATATATTTTTTATGATGAAGTGCTTTAAAAAAGAACTGTTTTTATTGTGTAAAACAATATTTATGCATCGCTGTCTTCTGATAGCCATATCTTTTTTATTTTTCCATATACAGAACTGTGTAAGGAATTTTTTTTTTTTTTTTGCGGGATGATCCGACGTTTTAATTGGCATCACTATGGCATTTATATATGTTTTTGATTGTTTTTTATTACGTTTTATGTGCTGCGGGATGACTGTTTTTTTTTTCACGGCGTTCATCGTGCTGGTTAATTAACATGACAGATTTATAGGGCAGTTCATTACGCACGCGGCGATACCAAATATGGGAAAAGGGTGGTGTACATGTTTTCATTTAATTTTTCGTATTTGTGATTTACTGTTTGTTCACTTTTTTTTACTCTTTCACATTTTTTTTTACTTTTTCACCTTTTTTTACTTTTCCTCATAGGGAAAATCACTTTTATAATAGAAATCAATACACAGTTATTGCTGTGTACTGGTTTCTATGATAACTGTCAGTCACCATGCACAGGGCACGGTCGAGCATGGCAATGTCACAGACAGACCGGGCTGTCACTTTGGAGACAGCAGCCGCACGATTGTGGGGCTGTTGGCGCCGACAGAGACAGAGGAGGAGATCGCTCCTCCTGTGTCTCCCTTAGTTAATAATTAAGGGGTTAATTGCCCCCCACCCTGGAGTGATCTCCGGTCGGGGCCGATGCTGCAGGATGTCAGCTGTAATATACAGCTGACATACCACAGCAATAGTGCAAACTCTGCTTTATGTATGCATACGTCCAGGTGCATTAACCCCCAAACCACCTGGACATATGCATTTTCCAGGATTCCTTGTAAAAATGAGACATTTAAGCTAAAATTGCAGATTGTTGAAATTTTTCCTTTTTTAATTTTCATAGCCTAATGCTAAAAAAAAAAAAGTGAAACACCTGTGGGGTCAATATACTCACTACACCCCTGGATATTTTCCTTAAGGCTTTAGTTCACAATATGGGGTCTTTTCAGGGGTGTTTATTAAGTTTTAGCACCTTAGGGTGTCCGCATAAATAAAATTGTATTTAAAATGAGACCCCATCGTCCAGTAAGTCCTCCTGTTACTCTGAGGCTTGTGGTTGAGCCAAATAGCGCACTAAGGCCACATATGGGATGTATCTGAAAATGGCAGAATGTGGTGAATCAATATTAAGATGAATTTACCTGGTCACATCTACTGTGTTCCAGTGAATAATGGAAAAAATTGAAAATCTGCAAAAAAGTGAAATTTTGAAATTTCCCCTCCACTTTAATTTCTGTGAAATACCTAAAGGATTAACAAACTTCCTGAACACTGTTGTAAATACTTTAAGGGGTGTAGTTTCTTACATTAAGTCATTTATGGGGGTATGTAAAATATAGGCTCCCTAGCCACATCAGAGCTTGACTGGTCCCTAAAAAAGGTATATTGCAAATTTTCTTGAAAATGTGAGAAATGACTACTAAATCTTTAAGCCGCCTAATGTCATAAAAAATAAAGACATTTAAAAAATGATGCCAACCTATAGTGGACAAATAGTAGTTGCTAGTTATAAACTATTTTGTGGTGAATAATTATGTGGCTTGCACGCAGAAATTTTAGACCTTTGAAAATGACAAATTTTTCCAAATTTTCATGAAATTTTGATATTTTTCACAAACAAGCAAAGATTGTATGGACCAAAATTTCTTACTACCTTAAAGCACAATGTGTCATGAGAAAACAATCTCATATCATATGGATAGGTTAAGGTGTGAAAAAGTAATTCTCACATAATTTGACACATGTCAGATTTCAAAAATATGGCTGTGTCAGGAAGTTCAAAACTGTCTGGGTCCTTAAGGGGTTAGGGATGAATAAATAGATACATAGACAGACAGACAGATAGATAAATAGATGAATGGATGGATATATATATATATATATTATATTATTATATATATATATATATATATATATAAATATATACATATATATATATATATATATATATATATATATATATATATATATATATAATGGATGAATGAATAGATAGAAGATAGATAGACATCAGAAAATGAAGTGACATGTGGTCAGAGTCTGAGGTAAGTAGGTGTGATTAGCGTGCAAGTGTTGACTCTACATGACGTGAATCTGTTAGCCACCTGTTAGGTAAGTAATCTTTATTGTCCCATTTTTCAATCTATAGCGCTCCTCTCCTGTTACTGTGATGTGGGATGTCTTTGGAGGGCATTTGAATTAGTTTTTAACTCTCACTACTACTATCCCAATTACCATTTAGGTGAGTAATGTTATTGGTGGGGAGCAGCAGAGAACAACAGGACAGTGTTGGATAGTCGAAAAGTTTTAAAAGTTTTGTCAACATTTTTATCAATGAAATTATGCAATGGTGCCATTTTTTTGTATGTCAGAATCAAATATTTCCTATAAGGTTTTTCAGTCACCTTTTCTTATGATGCTCTTTTTTTGTGCCTGAATAATTATTTTTTATATGAGGAAGGGAACTAAATTAAAAGGACTGCCTAAGACGTTAAAAAATATCATTTGTTAAAACGTCGCTGCTCCCATTGTGGCTTGCCAGCCCTGTTTACATGGCAGCAGCAATGATGATAATTAGTATGGTACTTCATCACTGCTGCTATGTGCACAAAGCATTGGCACTGACAGGGACATAGCAGGAGAGAAGTGCGTGCTTCCTACATGCTGCTGATTCTTTTTTTAATCACTGGACAACCCCTTTAATTTTCACCTCTTGTGTTTTTTCAAGGCCATTGTGTCGAGAGTTACAACAGCTTTTTAACTACTTTCCTGGCTATCATAAATGCTAAACATCCCTACCTTAAATGTTTTGAGGACAAGTTGCTGGGAAAGGTCTTTAAAAATGGACAAGTAGATCTCTTAGAAATTGGCTGTGATTTTTGACTTAATTCTACAGAAAAAAAGGGCGAATTAGCAACCCTGACGACATGTCGCCATTATCCATAGACAAACTGTCTAACATTATAATGGGGAATAACTTAGAAAATGGTAAACAGTAAGGGTATGCTATCGCTGCTAATTTGGACGCTGATTTTTCAGCATCCACATCAGCATCAAAACCTCGTCTGAAAGGCACCTCAATGAGGTTTTTATGAGGATTTGATCAGGTATTGATCAGTTTTTGATGAGGTTTTCCAACACTGTTTTCTTTCTGAAACACCCATACAAATTAATAGCCAGGGCAAAAATTGCTCCAGAAAAAGCAGCAAAAGCGTGCAGAGGTTTTGAAGCTCTCCAGTGATTCCTATGGGGATGTTCAGCATTGAAAACGCTTCAAGAATTGACCTGACACTTTTTTTTCAGCAGCCAAAACAGCGTCCAAGGAAGTGTGAAAAATGTGCAGAAAAACCTCTTTGGGTGACATGTATGAAAGGGTTTTACACCCTTTTTCTGGCATACAATGCACCTAACTGAACCGGCTACAATGTCTAATGTGCCTAACGTATGTGCAAGGTGCATTGTTCGTAAGACTTGACACTTTCGAATGCGCCTAACATGAAGGGGCGTTCTGGGGGCGCTATGGAGGTGTGTCTCACCACATTCGTAAGATTAGACACATATATCAATTTGGTTCGGCAAAACTAGGCGCATTAATGCTCGAACAGGCATAGCTATCTCAATGTGGTCTGCCTGAACCTGAGGAGGAGAAGTGGAGCTTGATTTGCTGTAAGGGGCAAAAAATGTCCCTTATTTCTCAACTTACCCCCGTACAATAATAAAAAGTAATTATCAAACTATATAAAATTAAATTATTTAAATTTAATAAAAAATGTATCATATAAATTTAATATAAAAATATATAATATCCCAAAAATATAAAAATATCTCCTATAAAATGTATTTGAAATGTAAAGAATCTAAAACTAATTTTACATTAAATAACCCACTCATGATGTTGTTCAGATTTTTACATTTTAATTTTGACTACATTCAATTGGAAATTGATTTTTGCTCAAAAGCTGTGGTCCTCAAAGCAGGATCACTCCCATAGTTTCTATTCACTGACATGCTATTCTAATGACTTTTCTCTTATTTTCAGCCTGTCTATAACTTTTATACATGTTATGCGCACCATTTTTGAACGCACAAAAAACACTTTCATACATCAGGCACATTATACACTGAAAACGAGACTCGACAATTCACTTTGACGCGCCTGTATTCATTCAAGTTGTCCTTTGTGTATGAGATACAATGCAGTTTTACATAGGAATCAATGAAAGAGAGTGGTCAGCGTTTTGGAGTCTTATTTGATGCTGTTTTGGGCGAGGAATCGCTCCAAAGTCAGCTGTGTGAACATACCCTAAGGGCAACATGTATGTTTTTTGCCACCCAGACGTCAATTTTATTGCGCCCATTAGTAGTGTAGAATGCGCCTGAATTTATGAACCTGTTCTACTGCGGGTCATAGATTTAGCGCTTTCTAGTTCAACGACAACATTTCAGGTAGACCACGTTTAATTTAGTCTGGCTGTTCCAGCAGTAACATGCCCAGTTTTGCCGTCCTCGAGTCATAAATGTGTAGAATACACAGTTGTAGTGTGACACGCCTCCAGAACGCCTCTATATCTTAGGTGCATTACAAAGTGCCGCGGTTGCCTCATATTGCACCTAATTTTGGAGTGCGTCTGCTCATACATCTAGATAACAGGGCTGCACCAGTTATTGGGCTGAAAGGACACCAGAATATTGGCACAGCCCCATACGTACATGTCGCCCTAAGTGTTTTTTTTTTTTTTTTTTGCCAATGAATCCAAATTACAGCATCAGTCCTAATAATGATATACGAGTAATGTTATTTTTGGAATTTATGTAAAAGCCTGTAGGGTTCTAAATTCTTATGCTGTCTGATCATTCTTCCATTATATACACACTTGATACATTCTGAAACATGAAGGTAGCACCAGACTTTGCTGTCAACAACCTTTATATCACAGTAAATTTAGATTGTGGAAAATATGCATGCATTAATGTATTGTGACACTGATGGCAGTGTGAGCTTCCAGCTTTAACAAATGAAACAAAAAAATTCTGCTGAAAATATGTGTACATTTGTAACATATTGGAGACAGGATTGTATAAATGGACATTTTATGGATCTTAGAATAAAGCCAGTGGCACTATAATGGGAGGAAAATTCAGATGAACTTTATTTCCATGACAGGTGGCTGTTTTTGTAGCTACTTTTTTATGAGCTGGATCTGTGTGCAACCTTTATACCTGACCACATGGAAATGTGCGACTAATGTCTATAGAATGGATAAGGCATATGTCATCCCTTTTTTATCAGTTTTTATTATCCATGGTCACAAAAGATAAGAACATAAAGTAACAGAAATATATGTCATACAGTTTGAAATTTTTTTTCCCTACATCACTAGTGAATGATTTCAGTAGTCCTTTATCCCCTTACCGACAATGGACAAATGGGAACGTCCCATTGTTTTTAAGGAGCTATGTAGCAGGCTAACTCGCTAAGCCCACTCAATAGGTGCCGGCTGATTATTACAGCTGAGACCCAACAGCAGAAAGCGTCTAAATGAATAAGATCATAGGGTGCCGATTGATTACCGTAGTAGTTGGAAGCCTAATTAAGGCTTCCATAGCTGCCATTTTCACGTTTTTATTACTTCCTTCCCTAAGCAGGAAGTAAAATAACAGCCATTTTTGGTACACTCTTCTGCATTATTCACATAAAGCAGAAAGGTGTACAAGAAGGGCTGTCTTTTCCATTTGGCAGGGTAGATGGCTGCCAGGGGTCATATTTACCTACAGGGGCCACATTTACCTACAGGGGCAATATTTACCTACAGGAGCCATATTTACCTACAGGGGAATATTTACCTATAGGGGCCATATCTACCTACGGGGGCATATTTACCTACAGATGCTATATCTACCTACAGATGGCATACTTACGGACAACGGTCATATTTACCTACAGGAGCCAAATCTACCTATAGGAGACATATTTATGAACAGGGGCCATATCTACCTACAGGGCCCACATTTGCCTACAGGAATCATATTTAACTACTGGAGCCATATCTACCGATAGGGGGATATTTACCTACAGGGACCATATCTACCTACAGTGGCCATATTTGCCTACAGGGGCCATATCTACCTGACAGGAAGTGGTAGGGAAGTGCTGGAAGAGTGAGAAGTCCAATATGTTTGTGTGTTTAATTTTCCAGTGAAAAGTTATGGCAGGGAGAAGTCATCCTTGTGTTCTGGGCCAGATGGAGAAGAAAAGAGAAATAGAACGACTCACATAAGATGTCTCCTGTGAGTCTCTAGATGTCAGGGTATATTTTGCTTCTGTGTTGGATCAGTGCTGTATTCACTGTCATGGTAATGACCTGAGCTGGTGTCTGACCACTATGTGGTCTCTATGTGGTGGTATTGTAGGCTATAAGTTAACTTAAATATTTTTTCCTGTAAGTGGTTTGTTGGTTGGGGGGCCCAGTGCACAGCACTTCCTAGGGACCCATAATGCTGTTAAGACAGCACTGTGTACAAGTGATCGAGCTCCTTAGTGGCCAAGTACCCTATGATGTACTAGGGAAAAAAAAATATTAACCCCTTAAGGACCCAGCCAGTTTTGGCCTTCCTGACACAGCCCTATTTTTGAAATCTGACATGTGTCACTTTATGTGAGAATAACTTTTTGACACTTTTACCTATCCATGTGATTCAAAGATTGTTTTCTCGTGACACATTGTGCTTTAAGTTAGTAAGAAAATTTTATCCATACAATCCTTGTTTGTTTGTGAAAAATATCAAAATTTCAAGAACTTTTGAAAAATTTGTGATCTTGAAAGGTCCAAAATTTCTGCGTGCAAGACAGATAATTATTCACCACAAAATAGTTTATAACTAGCATCTACCATATGTCCACTATAGGTTGGCATCATTTTTTAAATGTCCTTTTTTTTAATGACAGTAGAGGGCTTAGAAATTTAGTAGTAATTTCTCAAATTTTCACGAAAATTTGCAATATACATTTTTTTAGGGACCATTCCAGTTCTGACGTGGCTTTGAGGGGCCTGTATGTTAGATACCCCCATAAATGATGCCTTTTAAGAAACTACACCCCTTAAAGTATTTACAACAGTGTTTAGAAAGTTTGTTAACCATTTAGGTATTTCACAGAAATTAAGGCAAAGTGGAGGTGAAATTTCAAAATTTTCAATATTTATCCATTATTCACTGGAATACGGTAAATGTGACTAGATAAATGCAAAGTTATATAATTTCCCCCAGGTCTGCCGTTTTTAGAAATTTCCCATATGTGGCCCTAGTGCATTATTTGGCTCAGCCATAAGCCCCAGAATAGGACGAGCACCTACTGGACTCTGGGGTCTCATTTTCAATGCAATTTTATTTAGGCTTGAGGAGTCCCTAAGGTGCTAAAAATTAATAAAAACACCTAAAATGAACCCATATTGGAAACGACACCCCTTAAGGTATATATACAGGTGTGTAGTGAGTATATCGACCCCACAGGTGATTCACAATTTTTTTTTTAGCATTTGGCTGTGAAAATTAAAAAACAATTTTAGCTTTAAATGTTTCACATTTACAAGGAATCCTGATAAAAAGAACCCCAAAACTTTGTTAAGCAATTTCTTCCAAGTTCGCCAATACCCTACATGTGTGTGTAAACTGCTGTTTGGGCGCATGGCATGGCGTACAAGGGAGGGAGCGCTATTTGACTTTTGGAACACAGATTTTAGTGGGGCCATGTCGCATTTTGAAAGCTACCAAAGAACCAGAACAGGTGAAATCTTCCAGAAGTCGCCCCATTTTAGATTCAACACCCCTCGTGGATTTCATATAGGGGTGTATTGTGCATTTTGGGCACACAGGTGTTCCATCGTTTTTTTTAGCATTGGGCCATGAAAATGTGAGGGAAAAACGCAGTTCAACCATTGTTTTTTTGGGCTTCAATTTTACAGCGTTTGCAGTGCAGTGTAAATGATGTGCTAACTTTACTATAGGGGTCTGTACAATTGCAATGGTATAATTTTTATATAGTTTTTTATGTTTTATTACTTTTACACAATAGAAATAGGTCTATAAAAAATTGTGTTTTTTATGTTGTCCTATTCTGACAGTCATAACTTTTTTATTTTGCTGTGTGCAGAGCTGTGTAGGGCCTTCTTTGTTGTGGGGTGTATTGATGCTTTTATTGGTACCATTATGGGGTGCATAGAACACTTTGTTCACTTTTTATTAATGTTTATGTGAGGCGTTTTGAACAAAATACAGCAATCCTGGTAGTGTTTTTTATTTTTATTTTTTATAGCGGTCACTCTGCGTTAGATATGACATGCTAGCTTTACTCAGCAGGTTGATACAATTACAACAATACCCAATTTGTATATTTTTTTTATTTTTTACTGCTTTTATACAATAAAAAACACTTTTATTCAAACAGGAAAACACAGTTTTGCATCGCCATAGTCTGAGAGCCATAACTTTTTTATTTTTCTGTGTATGGAGCTGTGTACAGGCTTGTTTTTTGCGGGGTGAGTTGATGTTTTTATTGGTATCATTTTTGGGGGGACAAGACTTTTTGATCAGTTTTAAATCCGTTTTTTTGGAAGGTAGAGTGAAGAAAATACTGCAATCCTAGTGGTGTTTTTTATTTCTATTTTTAACAGCGCTCACTGTGAAGTATCCATAATAAGTTAACTTTATTCTGTGGGTCCATATGATTATGACGATACCCAATTTATATAGTTTTTTTATGTTGAAGCACTTAAAAAAAAAAAGTGTTTTTAGTGTGTAAAAGAATATATCTGCATTGCTATCTTCTGAGAGCCAAAACTTTTTTTATTTTTCCGTATACAGAGCTGAGTAAGGACTTTTTTTGGGGGGGATGAACTGACGTTTTAATTGGTACAACGTTGGTGTTTATAGGATTTTTTTGATCACTTTTATTCCATTTTATATGCTGCGGGATGAACAAAAATCTTAATTCTGTGATTGTTTTTATTGTTTTTTTTTTTTTACGGCGTTCACCGTACGGGTAAATTAACATATACATCTAACACAAATATCAGTGGCACACTAAAAACTAAGTAAAACCTCAAGGTATATAGGAATATTGGAAATGCATTACTGCTAAGGAAAATATGAAAAACCTGGGACTCTTAGTTTTACAGTATTTGATCAACGTTGTATTAAGCTCACCTCCCAAAACGTCAAGGGGATCCTAGAGCAGGTGAGTCCCTACACTAAACATGTTACCTCACTAGGCGTCAATCCAGACTGTAACTTCAGGGTATGGTAGGAACTAGCAATTGGATTATCCTGCACTGGTTTAAAAGAGGCAGTTCCTACCATACCCTGAAGTTGCAGTCTGGAATGACGCCTAGTGAGGTAACATGTTTAGTGTAGGGACTCACCTGCTCTGGGATCCCCTTGACGTTTTGGGAGGTGAGCTTAATACAATCTTTGATCAAATACTGTAAACTAAGAGTCCCAGGTTTTTCATAATTTTCCTTAGCAGTAATGCCATTTTCCAATATTCCTATATACCTTGAGGTTTTACTTAGTTTTTTTTGTGCCACTGATTTTTGTGTTTAGAGGGTATATATTGCCTTTTCAGTGTGCACAAATCTTGTTCTTTTTTTCAGAATATATTTTAGATGTGCACAGCCTAAGTATGTTTTGTAGTTCATTTGAGATTGGCAATCTCATTAGCTTGCTGCACTCAGCTGCCTATTTTAAACCAGTGCAGGATAATCCAATTGTGAGTTCCTACCATACCCTGAAGTTGCAGTCTGGATTGACGCCTAGTGAAGGTAACAAGTTTAGTGTAGGGATCACCTGCTCTGGGATCCCCTTGACGTTTTGGGAGGTGAGCTTTAAACAATCTTTGATCAAATACTGTAAACTAAGAGTCCCAGGTTTTTTCATTTTTCCTTAGCAGTAATGCATTTCCAATATTCCTATATACCTTGAGGTTTTACCTTTTGTTTTTAGTGTGCCACTGATATTTGTGTTAGATGTATATATTGCCTTTTCAGTGTGCACCTATGCTTGCTTTTTTCAGAATATATTTTAGATGTGCACAGCCAAAGTATGTTTTGGGGTAAATTAACATGACAGATTTATAGGGCAGGTCATTACGCACGCGGCGATACCACATATGGGTACATTATTTATTTTTTGACTTTTTTGGAGCGATTGGCGTTTGTAAAGGGGAAAAGGGCGGTGTACGTGTTTTTTATTTTTCGTGTTTGTGTTTTACTTGTTTTTCACTTTTTTTTACTTTTTCCCATTTTTTTTTTTTTTTTAATTTTTCCAATAGGGGATTTGAATGATAGATCTTTAGATCTCTCATTCAATAGGAATCAATGCACAGCTTGTTGCTGTGCACTGGTTCCTATGGTAACTGTCAGTCACGATGCCGGGCCATCTCCTCCTGCATCTCTCTTAGTTATTGCGACCCGATGGTCGCGATAATTAAGGGGTTAACCGCCTCCCCTCCCCCCCCCCCCGGAGTGATGGTGGGTCGGGGCCGACGCAAAAAATTGGAATAAAAAGTGATCAAAAGGTCACATGTATCTCAAAATGGTATCAATAAAAACTACACTCCAGACTGGAAAAAAGAGCTTAATTAAGTTCTATAGGTAGAAAAATAAAAGAGCTATCGGTTGCAGAAAAATTACACTGCAGCACAAGTATAAGAAATAGGGAATGTTTTTATTTTTTTTAAAGTACTAAAACATAATGAAATCCCTAGATATTTGGTATAACTGGAATTGAAACTGCAGAATACAGATAACATATCATTTATACAAAAGAGTGAAAAAATATAAACAAAATCCCTGCAAAATTGGCACAAGTAGATTTTTTTCACATTTCACCCCACTTTCACCCTAATTTTTTTTTGGGTTTGCCAGTATATTCTAGTGCATGGTCAATGGCACCATTAAAAATACATTATATCCCACACATATATCGGTGTGGATGAAAAAATATGTTATGACTCTTGGAAGGCGGGAAGGAAAAATTGAAGAGCCAAAGAATTAGTTAGAAATCAGAAATTAAATTTTTTTTTTGCATACAATGGTCTTTCTTGAACCATTGTAACTTGAGGTCGCATTCATGATACCATACACTGTTGATCTGCAGAATATTTCATTGACCAGAAGATTCAGCCTACTAGCATGGCATATCACTGGTAAAACCTTTGTATTATAGAACTATTAGCAGTGATTGGTGGTTTAGTGGTGCCTCTCTACAGTACAGTGTGATGCTACATGTCCTATACAGCTTTTTACATGTGTGAGGATGAACTGCTCCTTTAAATACCAGGTGAGAGAGTCTCCATATTTTTTTCATGTTACTGTATGTACTGTATAGAACTCTACAGAAGTTTCTGCCCTCTATAAACCCCACAATGATGTTAACGTGTATTACGGTTCCATCCACAGAAAAACAGCTTTTATAGGCCTTTGAATGCAGCAACACAGAAACAAGTTATTTACCTAATTAGCAAAAGCAGAAAAACACTTAAAAACCTATTGAAATTTGGTATTAATGGAATTTAAATAACCCACAGGATAGCGTTATCGTTTCATTTAAACTGCACACTGAGCACCATAAGAACAAAACTAAGAAAACTGTTCTGGAATTCCTGTTGTCATTCTCCCCAAAAAGTTAAACAATGAATTATGTGTAACTCAGAATGCAGCTGATAAAATCCAACTTATCCCACAAAAACAAGTTCTTATCAGACTGCCTGATGTAAAATGTCATGGCTTTTAACATGTGAATTAAAATACTGTAACAAGAAAAAAATGCTTTATTAAGTAACAAACTATGAAACTTTTGCTTCCACGGATTTTGGTACATATTCTGTGCAGAAATTCATGTCAAATTTGATTGAAAACTGTATCCCATGCATCTGAACAGGGTTTCAACGATCATGTACATACTGTATGCAATGGAAAATTTTAACAGTGAATTTTCTCCATCATTGAAAAAATCAACTGTTGAAGTAAGTGCATGCTGCTTATTTATGGCATGCTATTTTGCTATTGTATTTAAAGCACCGACTTTTCAAAATGCTTGTTTGTCGTGCACACAACGTCAGTGGCCTGTGATTGGCTGCACCTGTCATGTGAACGATGAATATTCATAGTTGGGATCACTAGAAGAGCCTCTGCGACAGAATGAAAGCATCCAGGAGGTAAGTATTCTTCTTGTCTTCTATTTTTCCTCATGTCCCAATAGGCGAATGAGCACTTTGAACTGCTGGAACACCCCTTTAAGACATTATACTCACTAAATGTGTCAGAATGGTGGAGGATCAAAGAGGTAAGCAAGCCTTGCTCAAGGATTTTTTCTACAGCTGTGGCAGCTATGGCAGACACTATGGGGCCCAGAAATTGAGGGGTCCCCAAAGGTGTAAGCACATTGTACCGTTTTGTAGGGAATGACAATTTGTTACTGTCCTGGCACTACTATGTGGGTACTATGGCAGGATTCATTATTATTATTATTATTATTATTATTATTATTATTATTATTATTATTATTATAGCTGTTATTATTGGTGGTTCCATCAGATTTTGCTATGGGGTCTTATGAAATCTAGTTACGTTCCTGGCCCTTTAAGTGACAAGAAGCAGTTTATACCATAATCAAACTAACAGCTGTTGTAGCATTCAGGTTCTATATGCTATCCTTCATGTTAACTTTATAACTGCTTCTCCACAACCATTTTTTTTTTGCATTACCATGCTTACACCCAGTTCTTTATGTAAGATTATAGACAATTATGTATTGCAAATTTTCGGGCACTCCCCTAGTCATATGCCAAATAATTAGTAAAATGAATGGACAAATAAATACATAAATAAATAAATAATACAATTGTCTAAATAACACATTCTATATACATGATATCACTGTGCTTGTCCATTGGGTTTGTAATGACACAGTAAACTTTTTAAATTACAAAAAAAAAAAAAAAGTTTAAGGATTACAGTGAATTAACTGTGAATGTAAAAAGTTTGGTATTGTGTGATGGTGAGTACTATATACATAATAATAATAATAATAATAATAATAATAATAATAATAATAATAATAGTAATAATCTTTATTTATATAGCGCCAACATATTCCGCAGCACTTTACAATTTGGAGGTTAAACGTACAGACATTACACATTAAAAGTACTTACAGATGAGACACAAGGTGTGAGGGCCCTGCTCACAAGAGCTTACAATCTATTAAGATGTACGGGAGAGACGAAGGGCAAGAAGTGCTAGATTTACAATGGTCCAGCCATGTGACATAAATATGGGTTTTTTTTACATAGAATTCGGATGAACCTGCCACCCTCTATATACATCTATATACAGTTAAGTGCTGAAAATGAGATGAGTGCGCTAGGGAGTGTGGGGGGAGGGGAGGGGTGTTAGCATTAGGGATTCTGGTAGGCCAGAGTGAGAAGATGTATTCTCAGGGCCCTTTTAAAGCTATGAGAGTTCTGAGTGCACCTGATCGCCCGCGGTAGCATGTTCCAGAGAACTGGTGCCGCACGTGTGAAGTCTTGGAGACGGGCATGGGAGGTTCGGATGATTGATGAGTGTAACCTGATATCATCAGCAGAGCGGAGAGAGCGGGTAGGGTGGTAGACAGAGATGAGGGAGGAGATGTAGGGAGGAGCAGCGTTGTGGAGAGCTTTATGAGTGAGAGTGATGAGTTTATGTTGTATCCTGTACTGGATAGGCAACCAGTGCAGTGACTGACACAGGGTAGAGGCATCAGTATAGCGGCTGGAAAGAAAGACAAGCCTGGCTGCTGCATTCAGGACAGATTGGAGAGGGGAGAGTTTGCACAGAGGGAGACCGATAGCAAGGAGTTACAGTAGTCAAGACGAGAATGAATAAGAGCAACAATGAGATTTTGAGTTGTTTCTACAGGGAGAAAAGGACTGATTCTGGAGATGTTCTTGAGGTGCAGGTGACAGGAGCGGGCAAGGGATTGGATATATAGTATGAAGGACAGATCGGAATCTAGTATAACCCCCAGACAGCGGGCCTCCTGCCTAGGAGTTATGGTGGTGCCACACACCGAAACAGAAATAGCAGGGTAAGGTCTGTTAGTAGATGGTGAGATGACTAGAAGTTCAGTTTTAGTGAGGTTTAGTTTAAGATACAGGGAGGACATGATGTCAGAGACAGCAGACAGACAGTCACTGGTGTTTTGTAGCAGAGCAGGAGTGATGTCTCGGGAGGAGGTGTATAATTGGGTGTCATCAGCGTAGAGATGGTACTGGAAGCCAAATCTGCTGATGGTTTGTCCAATGGGGGCTGTATAGATTGAGAAGAGGAGAGGACCAAGAACGGATCCCTGAGGAACCCCGACAGCAAGAGGAAGAGGAGAGGAGGTAGAACCTGCAAATGAGACACTGAAGGAGCGGTTAGAAAGGTAAGATGAGAACCAAGAGAGAGCGGTGTCCTGGAGGCCACTTACTTTAGTATATCATAATATAATATCAACCATGAAGACACATTCAACCATAGTTTAAATTATGCACAATTATTTCAAATGAAAAGAAAATCTGAGAGTTCAATTAATATAATATAGTTTAAAAAATATATAAATTAATGTTAAGAAACCACACAGGATTATTAAACGATTGGTGCAAGTCCTTGGGCAGAAACATTAATAATTTTTCTGAAGTAGCAATAAAAAGATGAAAGGCTGCCTTTTAACATGCAACTGAATGTTTTAGCAGCAGTAATACAAATAGTGCTAATTTTTTTTATATAATATATAACTTCACTTTCTTCAAAGTTATATAGTTGAAAAAGTCTAAAGTCAATTGCAAATCAAATACAAGCATTTCAGTCTAAGGGCTTGTTCACACGACGTTTTTGTGATCCGTTTTACGGATCCGCAAAACGGATCTAACAATTGTCAATGTGATTAACATTGAGTTCAATGGCAAAAGCGCATCGCTGTTCTCACGGGAGATCAGCGATGCGCTTTTGAGGACTCTTCTGCGCTGCGCTTTTCCCATCCGCTTTAAGAATTGACATGTCAATTCTTGTTGCGGTTTACGCAAGTGAAAGCCCATAGGAGATAATGGAGTCCGCTTTTGGCACCTGTCCAAAAGTGCTCCACACTCCGGGTACGTAACAGCGGCGCTTTGCATCCTGAAAGCGGATGCGAAAAGCGCAGTTGGCGGCTGGACGGACGGGGCATCGGCGGTGAGCGGCGGCGGCTGCACGGACGGGTGATCGGCAGCTGGACATGTGAGGTGCTGCAGGGGGATGGATGGCTGGCTGGGGGAAGGTGAACTGCTGCTGGGGGAAGGTGAGGTGCTGCAGGGGGAAGGTGAACTGCTGCTGGGGGAAGGTGAATTGCTGCTGGGGGAAGGTGAATTGCTGCTGGGGGAAGGTGAACTGCTGCTGGAGGAAGGTGAATTGCTGCTGGGGAAAGGTGAGCTGCTGCTGGGGGAAGGTGAACTGCTGCTGGGGGAAGGTGAATTGCTGCTGGGGGAAGGTGAGCTGCTGCTGGGGGAAGGTGAATTGCTGAGAGAGAGAGAGAGAGAGAGAGATTTTTCTCTCCTCAAAACGTATCCGGAAAGCAGATCCGTAAAACGCAAGTGAAAGAGCATACAATACAGATCCAAATAAAATATCAACTGTTGGGTTTTTCGGATCCGCTTTCCGGATGCGATTTTCACTTCTCAAAAACGGATCCGTAAAAAGGATCAAAAACGTTGTGTGAACAAGCCCTAAGTCTGGCCTACAGTAGACCATGTTCTGACCTGTTAATGGGGTCTTATCACAATTAGACTTATATGGGTCAGCAACATTTTGAGACTTTAATGTGGTGCACACTACTTGTTAGAGCCTATCACTTTTGTCAACAATTTACTAAAATTCTATTAGAACTTATTCATAATATTAGGGAGCTAATATAACACAATGCTTTAAAATTTTATGCCCTATAGGATGGGCCAAGTGAATGGGCCAATGAAGCAGTGTGTAACATCCTTATCTTATCATCCACATCCTTATTCTTAAACTCTTAGGTACTGTCACAAATGCATTCATAGTCCTTTTGTAATTTGAGTAGTAGAAAGGTGTATCCAAAAAAAGATATATCGGTTATTAGGAGTCTTTATTTCCAGCCTTAACTAAAAAACATCCCAAAAGCAGACCTAGCTTTTGATATAGAATTACTAGGGCACTATAATGCCCAATAGCAAAAGTGGATAATCCCCCATAACCTAATGACAAGAAACTGAAACAGCAGCATAAATATAAATTATTAAAGGTATGGATAACCACAATAAATATCCAGGAACTCACTAAATAGCGCTAGATAGTATAAACCCACCTCTGTTATTTCTCACAAATATTGTTGCACCTGAGTGGGCTCCTTCAACCTTTGGACCTTATGGAAGTCACTATTGTATAAGGAGTCCCAAGACCACTTCTGTCTCGTGGTAATACACACTTAAAGGGGTCTTGCCACAAAGTAAAATTGACATGGGAAGTTTGCAAGCTGCGTCTTTAGTGATCCATTGTTTATAGCTCATATTCAGGGGATACGACCAGGACTGAGAGCTTCTCATTCCTGTCCAGACATGCTCAGACATCACCTCTCCTCTCAGGCAGCTACTGAGTGTTCAAACCCCAGGTGCTGTCATTCTGCTCCTGTCCTCTGTATTCCTTAGTAATTAGTCAAACAGTGCAAATGAAATTAAAAAAGAAACCTCAATGAGGTATGTGCATTGATAAAGAGAACAAAAATCACAAGTTTGGTTCCTGCAGGGATTTGAACCTAGGACCCTTGTGCTGTGAGGCAAAAACTTTACCACTGAGCTACACTGTAGCTGCTCACATCTCTATACATAAACAGACCTTTCTTTGACTAGAGTACGGAAAGGCCTCGTGATGTCATTCTGCTGGGTCACATGACATACAATTCAAACAAATCACCCAAGCCCCCTTCTGAGCACACAGAGCTGAAGAGCTGGATGCAGGAGATATGAATTGAGATCGTGGCAAAACCCCTTTAATTGTCCTGATACTGAACACACAACATAGCATGGACAGATAAATGTGAATAAATTGAATTGACCTTATTAGGTAATTGCATTGTCCCTATTACATCCTTTATTCTATATCATACTGTTTGTGCTTTATGCATGATTTTGATTGCTTTTAATTGTCTCATTTAATTTTTATCAGAGTTAAGCAATTAAAATTACGCTTTGTTTCTCACCTTTGCTGCTGTGATATTAACAAACCACTTGTAATAAAGAGTTATATAAACAGCTGAACTGATGGACTGCTTTGTGGCAGCCATAAAAGTGCTCCCTATCCATTCTCAGTCTGAGTGCGGAGTCCAGGTGGGAGTTGGAAACCACTGTTCTGGAGATTGGTGTGAGTTCCAGGGAAGTTTCATACCTCCTATGGATATGTCATAAATGTCTAATGAGGTAATCCCCCTTTAATACTGATGGTGATTTAAATCAATATACTGTAACAAAGAAAGGGTACTACATTTAGAGTATTTTCTCTAAACATATGAGGGTATATTGTGTCATTAGTGGTGATTCTGGTAGATTATATTTACTTACAGTCCCTATAACAGCATTCTACTATAAATAATCATGTATTATAATTATCATGCTTTTTGTGTTACATTACAAAGGCTCTCATTGCGCAGATGCTTAAGCGGTATTTAGCTATTTCTGTTAAGTTTGTGTTATTTTATATTGCAAACAGGAGAATAAATTATTTGAGAAAATATAAAAAGAAAATGGGCTGACCTTATGTGGCAAGAGATTAAAAGAATAGCCATTAGGCATCACATCTGCATACAAAAATGTTTTCAACTTGTAACAACCATAACATATACTTAAGGCTATGGTAATGACAGCCTTTTCATCCCTAATACACAAATATATCTTGTTACGGCAGAGTATGATTCAAGTCAAGGTTATTTGAATTCAATTTCCTATGGTAGCCAGTTATGTTTGTAGTCTTATTTTATTGAAACCACATACAATTTACTTAAAGTTGAGTGGAAAAGTTTGGAATAACTTTTTTAAAGAACAAATACATTTGTACTAGTTAATCATGGTTTATAATTATTTCAAATTTGCTAGTAATAAGACGTGACTTACATTATAAATCACTGTTATTACACTTAAAAATAATGTATCACTCCTTCTTCACATAGAATGGAAAAGTTCTATATGGTGTTTTTCTCTTGTCTTCCTATCCTTATAGTTAAAAACAATTTCATGAATCTTTCAGTTTTCATCCTCACCACTGAGCTATTAAAGTGACTTGTGATGTCCCCAAAATGTAGCTGGCAGCACTACCATTTCTTTGATTCTGATGCTGTTAATTTCTTCCATAGCCCTCCTGATATTAAGCTTCTGGTACTTAGTTCAGTGAATGATATGCTAATGAATTTCTGCCTGTCAACTGGATGGTGTCTACCACTCAGTTCTGAAAAGTGGTAAGCATGTCAAGCCAGATCACAATATTAGAACAAACCTTATCAGTTACAGGAGATTGTATATAGGGGGGAATGGCTGCCTCCATCTTGGCTTTTTGCACTCCACCCATCCTCACAGGCTTTTAAATCAGTGCAGTGTATTCAGTAGCTGGCGCCTTCACATTCAGACAGGTAGGTCTGGACAGGCCACAGAGAAATATAATGTTAGTGTAACGTAGTGTAGGACCCACCTGCATTGAGGTCTCGTTGAAGTCGCAGGTGGGCTTAAGCAGTTTTACTCACTAGTGTGAACTAAGAACCTCAAAAATCTTTCATTGTTTTTTTAAAGCAGGAATGTTTTTTTCAACTTATTCCAATCTAGTGTGCTGCTGATATTGTTATGTGTATTTATATTACAGCCACGACAGCATGCACCCATGTTTACTTTTTTAAAACTTTTTTTTGGATGTGCTGAACCAAATGTTGTTTTTGAATTGTACATAGGGGGGAATGGCTGCCTCCATCTTGGCTTTTTGCACTCCACACATCCTCACAGGCTTTTAAATCAGTGCAGTGTATTCAGTAGCTGGTGCCTTCACATTCTGAAAGGTAGGTCTGGACAGGCCACATAGAAATATAACGTTAGTGTAACGTAGTGTAGGACCCACCTGCATTGAGGTCTCGTTGAAGTCGAAGGTGTGCTGCTGATATTGTTATGTGTATTTATATTACAGCCACAACAGCGTACACCCATGTTTACTTTTTTAAAAGTTTTTTTTGGATGTGCTGAACCAAATGTTGTTTTTCAGTTACAGGAGATGTCCTGCTACAACAGTAACACATAATCATAAACAAATTACATGTTTGAAACACCGAGAAGTTTATGCTATATATATAATAATATAAAAATACATAGATAGTGTTTTTCTCACTATCTGTCATGAAATCAGAATAAACCTTACCCTTTTTAGGTCAATTAATACTAATTGACCTAAAACTATTTTTATTTGCCAAATGCCACAATAATTAAAGATCATTTATTAAGACATTTTTATTACTTTCTACAAAGTCAAACATTTACATACATTTCATTAGTATTTGGTAGCATTGCCCTTAAATTTTATGACTTGGGTCAAACGTTTTAGATATCCTTCCACAAGCTTCTCACAATAGTTGATAGGAATTTTGGCCCATTTCTCCTGACAGAACTGGTGTAACTGATCCATGTTTGTAGGTCGCCATGTTAGCACCAGCCTTTTCAGCTTTGTCCATAAATTTTCAATGGGATTGAGATCAGGGCTTTGTGGTGGCCACTCTAAAACATTGACTTGGTTATCCTTAAGCCACTTTGTAACCAGTTTGGAAGTATGCTTCGGGTCATTTTCCATTTGGAAGACCCATTTCTGCTCAAGCTTTAACTTCCTGGCTAATGTCTTCTGATGTTGCTTCAGTATTGTCACATAATCTTCTTTGCTGCACCAGTCCCTCCTGCAGCAAAACAACCCCACAACATGAAGCTGCTAACCGTGTTTCACAGTTGGGATGGTGCTCTTAGACTTCCAAGCTTCTTCCCTTTTCCTCCAAATGTAACAATGGTTATTATGGCCAAATAGTTAGATTTTAGTTTTTTCAGACCACAGGACATGTCTTCAAAAATGTCGGTCTTTATTCCTGTGTGCATTTTCAAACATTAATCTGGCTTTTATATGTTTCTTTTGGCTTTTTCCTGGCAGAATGGCATTCAGTCCTTGTTGATACAGTACTCATCTCATGTGGATATGACACAATCTTACCAGCCTCCGCCAGCATTTTCACAAGGTCTTTTGCTTTTGTTCATGGATTTATATGCACATTTCAGACCAAAGCACGTTCATCTCTGAGACACAGAACCTGTCTCCTTCTTGAGCGGTATGATGGTTGGACATTCCCATCTTGTTTGTACTTGCGTATAATGCTTTTTATATATGAATGAGGCACCTTCAGGTATCTGGAAATTGTATCCACGGATGATCCAGACTTGTGCAAGTCCACAATTCTCTTCTTGACAACTTAATGATTTCTTTTGACTTTCCCATGATGTTAGAAACAGAAGAAGTGTGTTTCTTGTGTGAAATAAAATACATCCACAGATATGTCTCTAATTAACTCAGATGTTGCCAATAAACCTATCAGAAGCTTCCAAAGACATGACATCCTCATATGGCTGTCCTAAATTGTTTAAAGGCATAGTAATCCTAGTGTATATAAATGTTTCACTTTGCAGAAAGTAATAAAAATGCCTTAAAAAATTCTCTCTCTCATTATTCTGGCATTTGGCAAATATAAATAATTTTGGTAATCCTAATCGACCTCAAACGGGTAAAGTGTATTCTGATTTCATGTCATAGTGAGAAAAACATGTATATGTGTCATTTTATAAAGTATATGTAAACTTCTGGTTTCAACTGTATACCTAATGAGATTAATTTGAAGATACAAACTTTCCTCAGATACTGCAACATCAATATCCAAATTATTCCTCTGGGTTGGATATAGCATGAAGAATATTTTTTTTATAAAATAGTTATGACTCCATGTCAATTATGGGGTTGATAGTCCTTAACCTTCACTGTATTTGGGTAATTTCACTTCCACATGTTTTGCTGTGCACCCACAACTTCTTTATTCAAAAATCAGTTGTAGTGGGTTAGTGGGTACACCTCCATACACATTAGATAGTCAGCTGGTTTAGTTGACATTTACCCAATCTATATGGCCACCTTGGGAGCATGCCTAGAAGACTTTCCCACAGCAAACAATGAGTCATCATCAGACACACGTTTCTTAGGGCGCATCTCCACAGCATAGGACAAATTTGTCCTGTTTTGCGCCCATCCCCACAGCCGCAAGTGGGGCGGCTTTTCTTCCCGATGAGCAGAGAAGAGCCCTCCCCCCTCCCATTGAGAAGCACAAATTCCGTCTGGGCTGAAAACCGTGCAGTGGGGACTGCTGCACGGGTTTTCCATAGAGCACAATTGTGCACATTTTTGGACGGTTTTTCAGGCGGGCTGAAAAACCTTGCCGTGGGGACATGCCCTTATGGTTCATGAGGCTGCTGTAAAACCATACTTGCCAACTCTCCCAGGTTGTACGATAGACTCATGCAAATTGGGGAGACCTCCCACTTATAGAAAAACCATGCTGGAGCAGCAACATGAGATGCTGCTCTGCACCACTGACAGTGGGCAGGCAGTCCCACATCTAGACTTCTCTCTGGGGATGCTGAATAGCTTATTTTGCATCCAGTAAAGCTAAATGACTTGCCATCCCACACAGGTGGCACACAGTTTCTGGTTGCCCTCTGTGGTGGATGGGTTATCACACAGCTTTACTGGATAGCCTATCTAGCATCCAGTAAAGCTGGGTGACATCCCTTCCCACACAGTTGGCACCCGATTTTGTTATAATGGAAAGATGGGTGCTATCTATGGGGGATAGGGATCCCTCAGCTTTCCTGGATGCTGAATAGTCTATCCAGTAAAGCTGAGGTTACCAATAACATTTGTAGCCCCAATTTAGTTGGTAGGTGAAAATTTAAACAATTCCTTTGCTAAATTAGCAATCACCTAAGCTTTCCTACCTAATCTAAAAAAAATACCTAAGTAATCACTCTAAAACTTAACCTTTGTTATTGCTGTACTAACTAATGTAATCAAACACTTTTAAATTAGCTAGACCGAGCCTGCAGTAATACTTTTGCTTCAGATAATATATGTGATTTCTGACTAGCTATCAAATACTGCTGGCATCTGTGGTACGTCAGCTATAACCTCTAATCTCTGACTAGATGACCAAATTTTGCCATGAACCTGGCGTCTTCAGGAAGTAGGTGCAAATGCCAAATAGAACACAAGAGTAAGTTTATAAAGGCATATGGGCATTTCTTTACAACGAGTGATCACCCTCTCAGACAATCAATTGTACATATAGAGTGTATTAGTGGTCAATAACACAAAAAAACAGACCAAAGTGTTTAGTAGAAACAAATAGGAATGGGGTGTCACTCACAGAATCAACATAGTGACAGCTAAGATATATCCATTCCAAAAAGTTATTACACTGGGCACAATTTGTGCACCAACATTTGCTAACCTTTTTTTAGGGTGGTGGGAGGACCAATGTGTATTTTCTGAGGAACTGGAACACCTTACCAGCCAGATGCACCGATGATGTCTTGATTTTTGGGGATGAAGATATTAACCACTTCCATGAATTTGTTGGTACCTTGAATACTTACTCTATAGGTCTGAAATTTACCTCAGAGATTGATTCTAATCATCTTAGTTTTTTAGACATATCACATTGACCCCCATATGGTATTATACATATATATATTGGAAACCCACCTCAGCAAATAGTTTCTTTTCATGGCAAACTCGGCACCCTCCATCATTAACCCCTTAACGACCGCGCCCCGTCTTTTGACGGCGGCCGGTGCGGGTCGTTCGTCTGCAGCGACGTCTTTTGACGTCGCTGCAGACATCGGGGTTTGCGGCGCCCGGCGCCGCAGCTGCGCTAGGATCGGGGCTGAACTACACAGCCTCGATCCCAGAGCATCTCCTGCAGGCATCGGGGAGCGGAGGAAACCTCCGCAACCCGATGCTTTAACCCTTTGATTGCGGCGGTGCGTTACCGCAGCGCAATCAAAGGGATCCCCTGCTCTGTCGGGTGATCGGAACGCCCGGTCACCCAACAGAGCTCAGGGACCGCTGCACAGTCAGCTCTGGGGACCTAGCATGGCCCCAGAGTTGTCTGTGTAAGAAGCCAGTGATTAGGATGCACTGTGTGCTGTCCTAATCACTGCCTGTGTCAGACTGACACAGATTAGCATGTATTAGCATATATGAATATGCTAATACATTACTAAGTGTAAAAAAAAAAATTAAAAAAAAATGTTAAACAGTTCTCCCTTCATGGGAGTCAAAAAAAAGTACAAAAAAACCATAAAAAGTGTAAAAAAAAGAATAAAAAAAAATAAATAATAAAATAAAAATAAATATTTAATAAAAAATAATTGTACATAAATTACACGCACAAAAAAACCTACACATATTTGGTATCCACACGACCGTAATAACCTGTAGAATTAATCTAACAAGTTATTAAGTGTGAAATGTGAATGGTGTAAAAAAAAAAATAAAAAAACAAAAACAAATTTTGTAAAAAAATTAAAAAAAATACTGCAATTATTTATAAGTGTACTTAAACTATTCCCTTATAAAGTACAACTTGTCTCGAATAAAACGAGGCCTCATCCAACTGCGTCATTGAAAAAATAAAAAAGTTACAACTGTTTAAACGCAAGGAGGCCAAAACTAAAAAAATGTTCTGGTCATTAACTACTTTTCAGGCGTTCGGCTTAAGGGGTTAAAGAGAGTTATATCAATTGGGCAATACCTTTGTGCCAGACAAATTGAAAAAATCTCTTGAGAAAGCTTGGCGAAACGCGCGTCAAGGCTATCCCATTTCCTTGGCAGTGCATCTCCTCCATTCCTGTATACACTTGGTAATGTATTGTGTGTGAGAGGTGTGGCATTATTGTATGCCCATCTTGATGTGTCTATATACTATTTAATCACTTGATCTCTAATATAAGACACTTTAATACTAATGTTAAATATTATAGGTTATACACCTTAGATGACTTTCTATATTCAGGAATGGTGTGATTTGTATGCCTTGTTTGATATGGGCATTATTTTTAATTGTTTTTAGCCTTAAATTTGTACTATTTGTGACATATTAGTTTTTAATATTTATTATTGAATTAATAAAGATTGTCAATATATATTTTCCTATGACTTTTTTGTCATTGTATTCTTTTTTGGTTAACATGTTTATGTGATATAATGACTGTAGACTGAGCATTGGACCTTATTGAATTGGTGATTCAAATTGAAAAAAATAATTAAAGACGGCTGTTGTCAGGGAGTCTTTATTTAAATAAAAATGTTTTTGTGTTTAGTTTCAGTGTTTTTATTTTCATTTAATTCTAGTGTTAGTAATGGAGGTGTCTCCATTAATATCACTGGGCCTTGGTATCAACTAGCGGGGTTTTTTGTCACGCTAACGCTGACATTAATCCCCTCTCACTATGACCCCACTATCCAATGCACCAAGGGTAGTGGGAAGAACCATCAGATGCGGACCCTCTAATGTAAAGGTTTGCTTCTGAGTTGGCTGTGGGCTGGTATTTTTAGGATGGGAAGGGACCAACATCCATGGACCTTCCCATTCTATTAGTATCAGGTTGCAGCTGCTGGGTTGACTTTGGCTGGTTATGAGAAATGAGGAGAACCCACATCTTTTTTTAATTTATTTATTTATTTATTAAAAATATAAAGCTAGGCACCCATTGTAATCAATAAATAAATAAATAATGTTAAAACAAAACTGATGTGTCGGAGCTCTGAATCTCCCTGAAGGCCACTTTTAAAAGTTGGCAAGTATGTGTAAAACATATCTTTCAACTGTTGATAAAAGTGCAGAACATCAGCTAAGGAAAGAGCCCTCTAAATGACTCACAGTCATCAATGTTCGACATGGCACCTAATGGCAAAGAATTGTCTGAGGATCTGAAAAAAAAGAATTGTTGCACTACATAACGATGGGTGAGGCTATAAGAATGCCAACACCCATAAACTAAGCTTCAGTACAGTGTCCAAGTCTATACAGCAAGACAGGTTTCACTCAGAACAGTCCATGCCATAGTTGTCCAAAGACACTGAGTGCACGTGCTCAGCATCATATCCAGAGATTGTCTTTTCAAAATAAACATAAAGGTTTTTCCAGCATTGCTGCAGAGGTTAAAAAGGTGGAGGGGGGGGTCAACCTGTCAATGCTCAGACCATATGCCGCACACGGCATCATATTGGTCTGCATGGCTGTTGTCCCAGAAGGAAGCCTCTTCTAAAGATGATGCGCAAGAAAGCTTGGAAACAGTTTGCTGAAGACAAGCAGACTAAGGACATGGATTACTGGTACTATGTCCTGTGGTCTGATGAGACCAAGATAAAATTATTTGGTTCAGATTTGGTGTTAAGCGTATGTAGCAGCCACCAGGTGACGAGTATAAAGATGAGTATGTCTTGGCTGCAGTCATGCATGGTGGTGGGAGTGTCATGGTTTGGGGCAATATTAATGCTGTTAGCTTTGGGGAGCAACAATTCATTGAGGGAACCATGAATGCCAACATATACTGTTACATAGTAAAGCAGAGCATGATCCACTCCCTTCTGGGTTGCAGGGCAGTATTCCAATATAATAACAAACCCAAACACGACCACTGCCTTGCTAAAGAAAATGAGGATAAAGGTACTGGACTGGCCAAGCATGTCTCCAGACCTAAACCTGATTGATTATCTGAGTAGATCCTCAAACAGAAAGTGGAGGAACGCAAGGTCTCTAATATCCACCAACTCCGTGATGACATCATGGAGGAGTGGAAGAGGATTTCAGCGGCTGCAACTGATGAAGCTCTAGTGAAATTCATGCTCAAGAGAATTAAGGCCATGCTGGAAAATAATGGTGGCCACATAAAATATTGATACTTTGGGCACAATTTGTCCATTTTCACTTAGGGGTGTACTCACTTTTGTTGCCAGTGACTTAGAAATTGATGGCTGAGTGTTTTATTATTTTGAGGGCACACCAAATTTACACTGTTATACAAGATGTACACTAACTACGTTACATTGTACCAAAATGTCATATCTTCAGTGTTGCCCCATGAAAATATATAATATGATATTTAAAAAAATGTGAGGGGTGTGCTCACTTTTGTGAGATACTGTATATATTACTTAGTGTGCAATCCCCACCTTGTTGCCTATGTCTAGTACCATTTATTATTTTCTCTATTAAAGTGACAGTTTAATAATTGTGTTGCCGTTAGCTTTCTGCTACATCTTGCCTTTTATATTTTACCCTTACTCAATATATGAAATTCCTTATTTTTAATCACTGGTTCTTTTTATGAACTTCCTTTTAAAGAATTGAATGGAACTTTGTAACAAAGATTTATATATTTTAGCTAATATTGTATTTTCTCGTGCCTGTATTCCTAACTTTTGATTTTGCTGAATTGAGCCGCATTACAGTTGTCTTTATTTTGGATAATAGTAAGAACAAGGATAAGAACGGTATGATGGATTCTGATGTGTCTGCCTCTGTGATAAATTATTCTACTAAGAACTTTCCTTTTGCAATTCTGTCTATTTCTAAGATGTGGCCACACAATGATCAGTTTGTTACATTATAATTGTTAAAAAACAAATGAGAGAACAAAGTAGATGCATTAATGTGCTCGAGAAAATGGCAAACAACTAGGGTGACATGTATGAAACTTGGTGTTTAAACGCCAAATTTCATGCGCATTAAAATAGCATAGAATGCACCTGATTTATGACCCGCTGTAGAGCGGATCATAAATCAGGTGCATTCTAGTGCTAGGACGACATTTCTTGCTCAGGTATACCACTTTCAAAGTGGTTTACTTGTTCCAGCAGTAATGTGCCTAGAATTGCTGTTGCGAAGCTACACGCCCTCCAATATCAGGCGCATTAAAAAGTTTTGCTTGTGCTCTAATGCGCCTGATACAGGCTTACAGGAGGCATTACACTAACATGATGGGGCTGAAAATACACCAGAATTCTGGCGCAGCCCCGTTCATACATGTCCCCCATACTTTCTGGGTTGAATACTACAATCTACCTGCCTGTGCTCTAGAGCTGTGTGAGATTAAATCCAATATAGAGCATGACAAGTGGCAACCCACTCTACAATTTTTTTTTAAATAAAAATATTGAGGGGTAAAGTTTCAGACATATAAAGTTTTTTCACACCCATGCCATGTAATCAAATAATAACAACAGGTAAAATAGGTATACAAACTTAATATAAACCCGATCGTTTAGTTGCCGTTCACATTGCTTATTTTGAGAACATATTCCAGCCGTATTGTGCGCCGTACTGCGCTGCAGTACGGCTGGAATCCGTCCCAGCCATTACGGTAATCCACAGTAATCGTGTTCGTCGAGCGGGGAGAAAATGACATGCACATTATCCCGGCGGGACACGCGCCATGGATAATGCATGTCTATGGGGCCGGGGAGCTGTGCCCCCGCCCCGCCCCCGGCCCTTATTCAAGCCGTAATTGCGGGACGGATTCCGCCCGCAATTACGGCTTGAATAAGCGGTGTGAACCAGCCCTTAAGAGAAACTACCATGCCATGGATTTCTATAATACCACAACAAGCATAAAAGATGTTATTTGAAGTGTGAGGCAAGCAGCTATTAGCATTCTAGGATGCTACAAGATCCTCTAGCTGGCAATCAAGGGATGGCATGATCTGGTTTAACTATCTTTCAAATACCAGTTCACTTTAATGGCACTAATGCCTCCATTGTGTAACCTTACCCCTGTGTTTAACAGCTGCAGATGCACTAGTGTACCTTTCTATCATGCAGCATGTCTGTCATCTGGTCCACCATCTTTCTTATTCGTCAGCGGGTTTCTTCCTAGAGGGTGTATTCGCTTGTTCTTGCTGATGAAGGGCCAACATGCACCATCCCGCTTTCCCAGCCTATAGCCAGCTACCTAATCCTACTTAAAAGACTGCCAGTTTGTTGGTGGATATAAGAGTGCCCTGAGCTATTTTTCAGTGCGCTTTTTCTAGTTTCTGACCATCTGCTTGTTTCTGACTTCAACGTTTGCTTCTGCCCTGACCTTCTGCTGTGTACTGACTACTATAGTACTCTGTCTGACCTGACTTTCTGCCTTATGTCTACCCCTCTAGTATTGCGCTTGTATGTTAGCTGTCACTGCAGGTGACCACAGCGGTGGTAGCAACCTGGTATTTCTCTGCAGTGAGGTCCAGATCCCACATACAAGAGGTTAAAGGGTGAAAATCAGGGTACTTTTTATACTGCTCTTTGGTGAGGTTCCGCTTCAAAACTCACAGCTGAAGCAGTAGACTCTTGATTCATGACACATGGGTTCATATTCTAACATGTCACTTTTTTTTTTTTTAACAGTTTAAACATTTTTTCTACGGATCTACAATACCCACAAAACCCTCAGCAAAATGTTTTCTAATAGCACACATACTGGAATGATGACACCTGTATGATTGATACTTCATGGATATAAATGGTTGTTATATGTAGGGAACTAGGCAAATAGTCTTGTAGGTATGGAAGTTATACAAACACTGTGGACAATGATTCAGTTCCATTTGTTTATAATCTTTATATTATCACATCTATTCGGTTTTTGAATTCAAGGGATTCATTCAGTGAAGTCCTAAGTGTCCATATGGGCCACAATAAAAAAGAAACTAACATCAACTTTGATGGAAATTTTCAGCCAGTATCATCCCTAATGACCACTTCGTGTTTTATTGATTCTTCTCCTCTGAGTCTACTTTTTGTGGTTTTATTTTCTATAACTATATGAAATACACTGCATTCCCCTATAAATCTCCCCATTTTGTCACTATTCAGAATAATTATGTAAGCTTTGTGCAAGAAAATACTGTTACATGGCAGCACAAAGGTCATATAAATCTTAAAAATAGCTTACAGTTGTACAGATAGATTTCACATGATAACACAATATTTTAAAGTGTCCAGATCATAAAATATTTTCAGAATATTGGCAAAGGTGTGAGCTGTTTTTCCTACAAATCCAACAATATACAGAAGGCCATAAGGTTAACTCATTCCTTTATACATATATGTATTTTCGATGTGGCTTTCCCATTCCTAAGGCAAAATATACTTATTTTGCCTAGTATGTCCTAAAGGTAATATTTAACCCCTTAGCGACAATGGATGTATGGGTACGTCCTATTGTCAGTAAGGTCCTATGTTGTGGGCTTATTCTATAAGTCTGCTACATCGGACACAGGTGTGTTAAAAATATAAAAAAATAAAAATGCTAAAATTTCAAATCACCCCTCTTTCACCATATTACCAATAAAAAAATAAAAATAAATAAGGTTTTGCCATGTCCATAAATGTACAAAAATCCTGTGTATTAAAATGTAACATTATTTATCCAAATGCCAAAATTGCATTTTTTGGTCATTTCATATCCCCTAAAAATTTCAATAAAAAGTGATCAAAAGGTTGCATCTTCCCCAAAATGGAACCAAGAAAAACTACACTTCAGCCCACAAAAGATGGACCCTCAATCAGGTCCGAAGTGGAAAAACAAAAAAAGTTATTGGTCGCAAACAATGTCACTGTGATGTACAGTTAAGAAATAGAAAATATTTGTATTTTTTGAAAGAGCTAAAACATAATGAAAACAGTATGGGCAACGTGTCCGAAAATTGGCGTCGCTGCGGCCGTTTTTTTAGGTGCATTTAATCAGTGTAAAGTGCACCTGAAAGTACGATCCTATCCAAAATCTGGCGTCTGGTATACCTTACATAGTAAACTTAATGCGCCTAAAAGGGCGCATTGCGCAATCGTGGCTCATAGCGTATCGTTGGTGGTGTATGTAATACGCCTATTGAGGCACATTGCGTAATGGAGGCACATGACGTATCATTACAAGTGCATGTAATGTGCCTGGATAGGCGCATTGCGTTATGGAAGTGTACAGCGTATCATTGCTGCTATATTTAATGCGCCTTTTTAGGCACATTACAATGTGTCATGACCGGCATATAATGCATCTAGTTTTGATGTATTACAGTTCATTTATATCAAGAATATGGCATCAAAAGTTTTTTTGCGCAAGATACATCCCAACTATGGCGCATTCATATTAGGACATGTTGCCCTATATAGTTGGTATTGCTGGGATCATATCGACCTGCAAAATACAGATGACTTATAATTTATATTGAAGAGTGAAGGTCATGAAAATAAAACCCTGCAAACAAGCTCAAGTACCTTTTTTTCAGTCCACTTTTTGTTTTTTTTTCTAGTATATTCTATGGTACGGTGAATGGCATTATTAAAAAGTACATCTTGTCTCACAAAAAAGCCCTAATATGTCTATGTAGATGGAAAAAAGAGTTATGATCCAGAATTGTTACTTCTTGCTTAAATAGACATGTTAGAAGAGCTGACAGTAGCATCTAGAGTTTCCTGTACGGTATCTGTATAGCTTGTAGTTGCTATATATTAGATGTTTTTTGTGTGGAAGAAGCAAGAAACACAAATATAGCAACAAATTTATATGACAGTTGTTTGTACAATATATTAGTACAACTTAATTAAAGGGAATATGTCGCCAATTTTTATTTTTTTTTTTACTTAATAAATCAAGACCCTGATTGTAGATTTCTCTATTCAGCCATCTATATATGATTGTGGGGAAGACATTCTTGCTTGCACTGCTTTAATAGCAGTCAGAGAGAGACTTTACAGCAGCTTCATGCCCATAGGATTCTTAAGACAGATTCTGTCCCATAGATGTCTATAAGATAGTTTTCACTGTGAAGGAAGGGGAGGGGGGGAGCTGCGACATCTCCTCTTGTGACTGGTGGATTCTGTGTTATCTATTCACAATGGTGTCTCCTTTCAGTTTGACCCTGCTGTTACTGATAATGTGCACACTGCTGAAAAGCTCTCTAAACAGAACAGGAAGTGTCAGACGATTATTAGGCTTAGTGGCCAAAGTGAAAACTACAGGACTTAAGAATTATTAAAAAAAAATACTGACTGTGATATGGAAAATTAAAAAAAACATAACCAAAAACTCCTACAAAATGTGTTTAACATAAAAATGTGAGTTAAACAATAAGTCAGTTTTTGATGACACATCCCCTTTAAGCATTTGTATGAGCCTCTTCGGTACATGATTCTGTTGGAACTCAGTCAGCTGCTACCATAACCAATTAACTGGAACTATCACAAATTTGTTAACAGAAGTTTG
Source organism: Phyllomedusa bahiana (assembly GCA_025379985.1). Taxonomy (NCBI): domain Eukaryota; kingdom Metazoa; phylum Chordata; class Amphibia; order Anura; family Hylidae; genus Phyllomedusa; species Phyllomedusa bahiana. The sequence continues at coordinate 148,638 of JAODAL010000838.1, read as the reverse complement.
AAATTAACAAATTTGGGAGGATTTTTGGCGCTAAACTCAGTCCAATAAAATCCACAGTATGACTATTAATGTATCACTGTTATTGATTAAAAGGTATACCGCAAATAGATAAAACAAATTTAATAAACGTGTTTCATAGATAACACATGGTCTGCTTCCTCAGGTCTGGATGTTTCATGGTTGGAACAGTGCTTACTAAAATGCTATTTTGGTGGTTGTTTCAAAAATTCAACCGACTCCCTGAATGGACAAAAGCACGTGGTGAAAAAAAATGTGTTAACATACATTTTATTAAAAACATATGACTATAGTATATAAGTGTTATAATAAAATAGTTCACTATATTTAAATAAAAATGTTTTAAAATGTATAGGATGAAATTATTAGCTTTATTAAGTTAAACTTAGCACCAGAAATACTCCCAAATTTGCCCATTTTAAGTCCTCCTGTATCTGCTCAGATATATAAATGCCTTAGCGGGTCTTGTGTTTATCCAACCAAATGGTGACATTATTTTGATTGCAAACCGACTTTTATACACAACTGAAATGTAAACATATTTAAATAAGCTCAAGGTAAAGGAGCTAGGAATTTGCAACTCTTAGGGTGACATGTATAAAAACTGTCTAGGTCTAAGATTTTCTTTGTTGCCAGTAGCAACCAATAGGAGCTCTCATTTTATTTTTTCAGAGCACTATATGAAATGAAAGGGGAGCTGTGATTAGTTGCTATGGGCAACAAAGAAAGTCTTACACCTAAACAGTTTTTATACATGTCCCTCTTAGTCTTTTAAATTTAGTTTATTTGAATATATTTAATTCACAGTGAAGCAAAGATGGCGTATAAATCTCCACACCTGTACATAGGGCCTCACCCTATTGAGTAAATCTGGAGCATTTTGTAACTCAATGAAACCATGCCCATTTTACTGGACATCTTAGTCTTGAAAGGTGCAGTGTCTTAAACTGATCAACAATATAATGCAATGAATTTGCACTACATTTTTTGGCACAGTACAAGCCAAAATGCTAGCACATCAGCCTTAGTGAATTTGACCCAATGTTCTTACATACATTTGTTGAAAAAGGTTTGGTGTTAAAATAAGAGAATTGCTATAGTTTAGCCTGGTTACCAGATATAGGAAATTGATGTGAAGTCTGAAAACCACATCAATGAGTGGATGTTTTAGATGGGTTTTATGTTGTGATGGCTATCTGACTTGGTCAGAACATCTCCATAACAGCAGGTCTTTTGAGATATTCCCAGTATGTAGTAGTTAGTACTAAATAAAAGTGCTCTATGGTGTTGTTGAATCAATAAAAAAAAAGTGGTCCATGGAGGGGCAAACAGTGAACTAGTGATATATGGACGATATATCTAATAATAATAATGATAATAATTTTTTACTATTTTATGTAATATATATATATATATATATATATATATATATATATAATATATATATATATATATATATATATATATATTATATATATATATATATATATATATATATATATATATATATTACATAAGGGAGGATCTCCAGAAAAGTTAGAGTTTTGGGATGGAAGAGGTGAAACCCGCCCATGTGAGTTCTCCATTTGGGAAGTTAGGTTATCTAACAGATTTCGGCATTGAGGGAATAGCAATCACTCCTCTTCTCCACTGCGGCTATGTATGCACCCAAAAACACAACAGTAACAAAGATACAGTGTAAAATCACTGTTTCAATTTTTTATTAAGATTTGTAAAGATAAATATTGTAGTTGCAGAGCTCCATAATATCTAGGTTTTACTGCTGATAATGTGTCTTTTGCTGCAAACCATTTGGAATGACTGAAATCCCCTATGGCATTTTGTTCAGCTCTGTGCTGTCGTGTTTACATACCGCTACGTGGAGTGCTATCCACACTTTGGATATGACTGCACATACCAAAACTTCACTGGAAACAGTCACTGATGCACTTAATACTTTAAACTGCAGAGGGCACCAAATCCTTTCTTTCCAGAACTTGAAAAGCTGTGTTATTTGGCCAAACTGTAGATCTGTCACATAGCTTTACTTCAATTTCACTGACACAGAATAATGATATTGCAATGACATGCGAAGAAAATAAATCTATTAGCAGGCAGAAAAAACAACAATGATTTGTTAAACTCTCGTACATTGCGCTGCACACTTGATAAGCACGTACTGCTATTTACAACCACACATCTATTTTAAAAGAGAGAGCGCAAGGAAGAGAGAGAGCTATGAGATTAGTGGATAGATACATACATACATATATAATAGAAATATATTTGAATATTTTGTAGATAAATAGCTGTGAGATAGATAATACATAGAGATAGATAATGGATAGATAATCAGAAGATAGATAGTACAGAGATATATGTAGATCAGGGGCGTCTCTAGGTAGTTTTGTTCTGGGCACAAGCCCCGGACCAGACTCCCTGTGCCCCGAACCTCAGAACGTCCGGATCCAGGTCATTACTATGACCTGTAGAGCCGACAAGCTGTTCCACTGTGTGTGCGTCCCCTGGACGCACCAACAGTTCAGAGCAGCAGCAGCAGCTATGTGCAGGCAGAGAGGGGGAGGGCGACTGCCCGGGATGACAGGAGCACAGGAGGGAGGAGGGGGTGCTGGCTGCTCACACTGTGAAGGGAGTCTGGAAGCAGCGGCTGTCCGGCCGTGAGAGGCTCCGCCCCCTGCTGTCCTCTTATCTCGCCCAGGACCAGACCAGCAAGAAGGACACAAGTGAGTGAGGAGCCTCAGTGCTGAACAATAATTCTAAGTAGTGTAATAAGGGGGAGACAAAATAATGTTCCTGAATGTGAACTGTACTGAATGTGTGTGTATGCATGTGTGTATGTATTGTATTTATGTGTATACATGTGTGTATGTGTTTGTATAGATGTCTGTGTGTATGTTTATATGTGTATACGTGTGTGTGTGTGTATGTATACATTGTATGTGTGTGTATGTATGTTTGAATATATGTCTCTGGTATGTATGTCTCTGTGTATGTACTGTGTATATGTGTATGTATATTGGTGTATACACACACATATCCACAATATCACCTCATTCACATCAGTAAAACATAATCCTGCCTGTGTGTCTGTTAGGCTATGTTCACACGGTGTATTGTGACGTGTACGGTACGCGCTGCAATACACTGTGTGCTTCAGGAGCTCGCGCTGATCAGCACGTCTTCTCGAAGCACGGCGGGGGGTGGGGGGTGGGGGACGCAACAGCCCGCCGGCCCCATAGACATGCATTGACATGTAACTTATCTCCCTATGCAGACAATACGATCGGATTGTACGCATGGGGGGAGGTAGTGTAATCCATAGTTCTCTATGAGAACTATGGATTACCGCAATTACGCCATGTGAACATACCCTTAGACATGTAAACTACAACCTGATGACAAATCAATTTTGAATATAATTTTTTATAATTGTCATTTGTCAGGGTTGCGTATGATTTTAGCTGCTGCAGCCAGACTAAGGCTATGTTCACACTGCGTAAACCATGGGGCGCATTTCGTGGCGTATTTGCGCTTCAATACGCCCGACATGCGCGCCGCAATTACTGTAATTCATAGTTCTCACAGAGAGCTATGAATTACATCTCGTCTCTCCCGTGCCTACAATACACATATATTGCACACCGGGGGAGAGAAGTGACGTCACTTCTTCGCGGCTCTGATAGTGGAGGTGAATGGACCGGCTCCCCTGTGCTTGGAAGTACGCGCTGAACAGCATGTACTTCCAAAACAAACGGTGTACTGCCCTAAGGGTATGTTCACACAGCATATAGTGGCACAGACCTGTGCACACCGCTATACGCCTGCTGTTGAAAGTACGTGCTCTCCAGCGTGTAATTTCAGCAGCGCTCCGGCCACCTCCCATCCATTTTCACTTTCCCCCTGAAAGAAGCGGCAGGTCACTTATTTTTATGGGCGGGTTCTATGTGCAGGGAAAACAGCAGCTAATCCTAGCCCTCACCGCTATGATTTTACCGTATTTGTGGGGCGAACTTTGGCCGCATTACAGCACAGTTATGCCCCACAAATACGCTGTGTATGTTCACATAACATAATGTTGGTCCGTACTTCGGCGGGTAATTGCACTTCAATACACCCGAAGTACGGGCCAACATTATGGTAACTCATAGCTGTCACTGAGAGCAACGATTACCTGTTCTTGGGAGAATAAATATTAGTGGGAGCTTCAGAGGGACGCGCTGGCCACAGTTTTTTCTCTGTAAAAACACATGCCGCGGTTCATGGGGCGTAAAAAACGCCGTGTGAACCCCGCCCTTCTGAGCAAAACTTAACAGAGGGCCAGGGCCCCGGATGTTTTGGGACCCTAGCAACGCCCCTGGCGCTGACTTTCCTTGTACAGTGACTGCTGAGATGATGGACAGGATGTATGTGAAATTTAGAGAAAATCATTGACAGAAAAATATATACAGAAGTTCACAACGTGGCGTGAAAAATACTGTGTGAACCCCGCTATTCTGAACAAAACATAACACACAGGGCCCGGGCCCCGGATGTTTTAGGACCCTAGCAACGCCTCTGCCCATAGAGCTGATCAGTATAATCCATCTATATATATATATGGATATATGCAGCTACTTTACAGGGGCACTTTATACAGCTACTTTACAGCATACATGCCAACTCTCCCGTTTTTGGCGGGGGGTCCCGCTATTTGGGGTCCCCCCCCGCCCTCCCGGGGGAGTCGGCATTCCTTCCGCCGCCTGTAGGCGGCGGGGGTCCTTTAAATTACCGCGGCGCAAGAGTAGCGTTGGTGCGCTACTCTTGCACCGTTGGGCCGCTCCTACAGGCGGGTGAAGCGGCTGCAGCGTCCGCTCACCCGCCCGGTGCGTGTCACTGTGCAGGGAGGAGGCAGGAGGGATCGCTCCCTCCTCCCTTCTCCCCTGTATGTCCGGCGCCTGTGCGCGCTCTACATACAGGTCAGCGGCGCAGGGGAAGTGACGCGCGGCTGCACTCACTCCCCTGCGTCGCTGAGGAGATCGGCTGGAGTGGGCCGCGCTGCAGGAGCCTGGTGAGGTAAGTGACTTTTATTATTTTATTTTTATTAGCTTTAGGGGCCATCTACCTGGCTACAATAAGGGGGCCTCTACCTGGCTACAATGGGGGGTCTACCTGGCAACAGAGGGGGCAACTACCTGACTACAATAAGGGGGCACTACCTGGCTACAATGGGGGGTCTACCTGACTACAAAAAGGGGGCACTACCTGGCTACAATGGGGGGGCACTACCTGACTACAATAAGGGGGCACTACCTGGCTACAATGGGGGGGTCTACCTGGCTACAATGGGGGGCACTACCTGGCAACAGAGGGGGCACTACCTGGCTAACGATGGGGGCACTACCTGGCTACAGTGGGGGGTCTACCTGGCAACAATGGGGGGTCTGCCTGGCTAACAATGGGGGCACTACCTGGCTAACAATGGGGGCACTACCTGGCTAACAATGGGGGCACTACCTGGCAACAATGGGGGCACTACCTGGCAACAATGGGGGGTCTACCTGGCAACAATGGGGGCACTACCTGGCTACAATGGGGGCACTACCTGGCAACACTGGGGGCACTACCTGGCAACAAAGGGGGCACCTACCTGGCTAACAAAGGGGGGCATCTACCTGGCTAACAAAGGGGGGCATCTACCTGGCTAACAAAGGGGGGCATCTACCTGGCTACAAATTTGGCTCTACCCGGCTACAGAGGGGGCATCTACTTGGCTACAAGGGGGCATCTACCGGCCTGTAAGGGGCACTACCTGGTTATGGGGGGCTACTACCTGGCTATAAGGGCATCTACCTGGCTTTCTTCCAAAGCCGTTATGCAGTTAGGTGGAGTGGGTGTGGCTTTTTGAAGGGGCGTGGCATACCGACAAGATGGGCGTGTCCATGCAAATTTTTGCAGCAGGGCGCTATGCGCGCCGCTTACTAAGATCTCCTGCTTTTTCATTTTCAAAAGTTGGCAACTATGCTTTACAGGGGCACTATACACAGCTACCTTACAGGGGCACTATATACAGATACCTTACAGGGGCATTATATACATCTACTTTGCAGGGGCATTATATACATCTACCTTACAGGGGCACTATATACATCTACCTTACAGGGGCACTATATACAGCTACCTTACAGGGGCACTATATACATCTACCTTACAGGGGCACTATATACATCTACCTTACAGGGGCATTATATACATCTACCTTACAGGGGCACTATATACATCTACCTTACAGGGGCATTATATACATCTACCTAACAGGGGCAATATATACATCTACCTAACAGGGGCACTATATACATCTACCTAACAGGGGCACTATATACATCTACCTAACAGGGTCACTATATACAGCTACCTAACAGGGGCAATATATACATCTACCTAACAGGGTCATTATATACAGCTACCTAACAGGGGCATTATATACAGCTACCTAACAGGGGCATTATATACATCTACCTAACAGGGGCATTATATACATCTACCTAACAGGGGCATTATATACAGCTACCTAACGGGCACTATATACATCTACCTAACAGGGGCATTATATACATCTACCTAACAGGAGCAATAAATACATCTACCTAACAGGGGCATTATATACATCTACCTAACAGGGGCATTATATACATCTACCTAACAGGGGCATTATATACATCTACCTAACAGGGGCAATATATACATCTACCTAACAGGGGCATTATATACATCTACCTAACAGGGGCATTATATACATCTACCTAACTGAGAGGCAATATATACAATTACCTGTGGGGCATTATATACAGTTTCCTATCTATGGAGGGACATTATATATAGCTACTTAAGGAGGGGACCTATATACTTATTTACTATAAACACTACAAAAACTATGACCATACAGAAATAGGGAACGGGTGAGGAGCTGCTGGAAAAGTGAGGATTCTAAGATGTGTGTGATAAATTCTGCAGAGACGAGTAATGACCGGGACAAGTCATCATGGCAGTCTGGGCCAAAAGGAAGAAAACAAGGGGAAGTGGCCACTCCGATCAGAAAAAAACGTCATCAGTGAGTCGCTGCCTGTAACTACACTATAATTACTAATATGTCTGTAGACCCTGTGTATGACTGGTAGCACTGTGTGGTGCTTGCATGTGCTCTGTCAGTATTATTTGGTCCTTACGCAGTGGTAGAATTGGAATTGATGTTCTTGGAATTTATGGTATTGTTATAATAACAGTATGGCAGTGATATGTGTGGTACATCTGTTCCATGTATCGGTGTATTATCTGGTGACCGTATTGCTTGGAGGTGTTACACTAGTGTACATAAATGAGTGGTTTTGAAAAGGCAATTTGTCAGCGCTGACTTTCCTTGTACAGTGACTGCTGAGATGATGGACAGGATGTATGTGAAATTTACAGAAAATCATTGACAGAAAAATATATACAGAAGTTCACAATGTGGCGTGAAAAATACTGTGTGAACCCCGCTATTCTGAACAAAACATAACACACAGGGCCCGGGCCCCGGATGTTTTAGGACCCTAGCAACGCCCCTGATGTAGATAATGGGTAGCTAAATAGTTGTAACATATATAAATAGATAGATAGATAGATAGATAGATAGATAGAGGATATATAGGTAGATAGATCGATCGATCGATCGATCGATAGATAGATAGATAGAGGATGGATGGATAGATAGATAGATAGATAGATAGATAGATAGATAGATAGATCGATAGATAGATAGATAGAGGATGCATGGATAGATAGATAGATAGATAGATAGATAGATAGATAGATACGATAAATATAGATAGATAGACAGAGAGAGATAGATAGATAGAGAGGGATAGATAGAAAGATAGAGATAGAGATAGATAGTTAGATAGATGTATGATAGATAGATAGATAGATAGATAGATAGATAGATAGATAGATAGATAGTCTCAATAGATAGATTCGATAGGTGGAGTGTATATGTGCATATTTAATAAAACATAGCAGTCCTTGTAGCAATGGTCTTAGGCATTGACACTGGAGCTGGAGCAGTTTTTATCTCTTTCTTGTTTACAGAAGTGTTTCTAATTACCGAGCAAATCTCTCAGCTGTGTCTTATCAGCAGTACAGGAGCTTGTTTAAGTTTCTAACTGACAAAGGCCTACCTTTTAGAGTTTTGTAGCATTCTTCCCTGATGTTGAAACCCATTGATCACTAATGTCCCTTAAAGAGGCTTGGCTAGGTATAACAGAGCTGCTATGCCAATCATGGTTCTAGAACCTCCAACAGCCTGAACAGGAAGTGAGAGCTTGAAGCTGACTGTGAAGAGCAGGTTCTGTAAAGCAGCCAGATGAGAAAATGCATTTAAGTATTGACAGTTGTCAATGTGGATATTGTATTGTGACACAAGGCTTATCTAGCATATGTGAATCCAATGCATTAGGGCTAAACTTAGAAGTAGATTCTAAGGGATTCTCTGGCTTTCATCCTTTTACCCCAATAGACCCTCTATAGGGGTAAAAGGATGCAGATTATACTCAGTTAGCTACTCTCAATATAGTCTACATCAACAACAGAAGACAGATTAAAGTGCCAAAGGAGAAGACAAATAGTCATAGAAGCCAAGGTTAGAGCAGACAGAATTCTCTCAAACTGACAGGACAGGCCAGAGGGGTCAGGACAGACAGCAGATAGACAGGAACTGGGTAGACATCACAGATGAACACATTTGCATTCACAGAAATGTAGGAACCTTACTGATCAGCAGGGACTGATAGGAGAAGGACCTCTAAATGGGCTAGAATGACAAGACACTGGTTTGATAACAGGTCAGGAGCCAGTGCATGTGCACTATACAGCACAAGAGGTCCCAGGATGAGCAGAGCGGTAGCAGGTAGGTTGCAGTGTGAGAATACCAGTGATTGCAGGAGGATGTAGCCTCAATGGGAGTTGTTTTGGAGGAAGGCACCTAAATTTCTGTAAACTCCATTCAGATTAATCAGACAGTCCCAAAATTGTGCAACAAATCTGCTGCGTGTGAATATACTAACAAAGCCACAGTACCCAGAGCCAGATGAGATACAAATCCATCTGTTTGTAATTAAATTGATGCCTTAACTACATTGTATGTTGCCCAATTAAAAAGTATATAACTGTGTGTATTATATCACATAATGACTATATATTTTCATAAGAATGTACTACACAGCTATTTTAACAGCATAGATTTTTAGCCTAAAGCAATGGAAGCCGTGGAATATGCACTTGTGTGCCAAGTAACTTGCTTTCCCCATTCAAAAAAGCCTCTTTTTAGAAATACTTCTGTTTTAAAGGTGACTAGAGGTAAGGCCAGGTTCATATCCTCATCGGAGCTTTCATGAGCAGCAGCATACTTGTCCTTAAAAAAGGGAGGTGAACAACTCTTTTAACTGCAAGGATTGTGGTAGTGGTCACTTTGGCACTGAGTTATTTATCTGTACACATTAAAAGAGTTGTCCACTTTGGTAAAAAGTCATTGAAAAAGTTCGAGGAACCCAAGTAAAACCAAAAAAGCCATACTCACCTTCCGGTCCCCGGTTCCACCGGTGCATCTCTTTGGTCTTCTGTTGATAAGATGTCCCTTCTGCTGCAATGGTTGATTAGTTGCAGCGGTTACTTGCTCCTAACTTACATCAAGATTCCGAAGGGAACAACTTATTATGGTCTAAGGGCGACATGTCAGAAAAGAGGCGCTTCCATGTCAGTTTTAAGGCGCATTAAATGAGTGTATAATGCGCCTGAATAAATAAACCTGTCATAAATCTGGCGTGTGATATGCCTTTTAAAGCATATGTAATGTGCCTAATTTAGGTGTATACAAAAGTGTCAAATGCGCCTAGTTTTGGTTTACGACAGTTCGTTTATATAGAGAAAACGGCGTCAACAGTTTTTTGGTGCAAAATACATTTAAAAAATGGTGGGACATGTCGCCCTACGTGCATATTATAGTGTAAAAAGGTTCCAATGTAAAAGCAAATGTAAAATCAATAAACCCCTAATCCAGAAATGATACCCCCTATGTAAAGTGTCAGGAGCATAAGTAAACCTTAATTATATTATATAATGCAAGTACATATTTGATTATCAAACAAAACCATATACCAAGCTACGTAGGGAATAGGACAATTAAATCTAGTCAATGAGAAAAAAGTGTAAGGTGCAAGTTCAATAAATAGATCAAAGAATGTAATGGTCAAATTACTACCTAGGAGAGCGACATCCCCAATGCTTGTGTTGCATTCAGGGGGCATAGATTTTAAAGAATTATTTAATGGAACTTACACAAAAATCCTTAGCCTCATCCCCTTATTAAAATGAAAGATTTAATGAATAAATATAGTCAGTATTTACATCATAAGTATCTATGAAAAAAGCCATAACTAGTTCCATCAACAGCAATTAAATATAGATATAACAGAGATGCTAGATTTGATAACTATGTAGCCAACTATAATCAAAGCAGGAGCATTACTGTAAAAAGTATTACTTAACATGATGCTTATATGAACTGGATTTAAAATATTAGTCATCATTTGACTCTTTAGCACTAAACAACATCCACAGCATGCCCAGCCAATCTAAATGTGCTGGAGAAACCATAATCAATTAGACCAGTGATTACTATAGCAGAGTCACAGGAGAAAAATGCTTTTCGCACAGCAATACATGAAACAGTAACACAAGCAGATAGTTTAGCACTGAGTGGAATTAATTTCACAGGAGAAATGTTTTTAAGGCGTTAAAATTTCACAGTTCAGCTAAAAGTATTTGTTTCTCTATTGAAGCCTGGAAAATCCCTACTCTTGACCCCCTTTCATCACATATATTTCAGATCTGATAAAGCCACTGGTTATTTGGAAATTTAATTACAGCTGAACAAAAGTCCATAAGCAATCTTTGGTAATTATAACCTGGCCACAGTTACTCCACATTACATCAAGCTGTGTAATACCAGGGTTTCTAATTCAATATTTTGAAATGCTGTTAAGCCTGGTCATTAAAATGACAAGCAATTACACCATAAGATGATGTGCAAAATGTTACTGTTACTATAGCAACCATAATTTATAAAAGCAGATGTATTAAACGTCAGCACTGTAATCTATTACATTATTTGTTACGTAAATGTTACATTATAGTAATCATTTTTAGTAATAGCATAATAATATACAGTGTACAGATGCCTCCATAAAGTCTCTGTGTAACTCCCTAATGTGAATGTCGAACCTTAAATAATATGTTCTCTTTTAATCAAAAGGTTCAAGATTCTTTGTTAATTAATTAAGTTTTAAAGTGTTCTGATTAAACTGTATACCATAAGCTCCAGAGCTCCCTCTGGGGGCAACTGCATGCAGTTCGATTGTTCTGTTTTATATTTATCTCTATACAGAGGTTTGGTGTTAAAACTACACTCACCGGCCACTTTATTAGGTACACCATGCTAGTAACGGGTTGGACCCCCTTTTGCCTTCAGAACTGCCTCAATTCTTCGTGGCATAGATTCCACAAGGTGTTGCAACGATTCTCAATTGGTACCAAGGGGCCCAAAGAGTGCCAAGAAAATATTCCCCACACCATGACACCACCACCACCAGCCTGAACCGTTGATACAAGGCAGGATGGATCCATGCTTTCATGTTGTTGACGCCAAATTCTGACCCTACCATCCGAATGTCGCAGAAGAAATCGAGACTCATCAGACCATGCAACGTTTTTCCAATCTTCTACTGTCCAATTTCGATGAGCTTGGGCAAATTGGAGCCTCAGTTTCTGTTCTTAGCTGAAAGGCGTGGCACCCGGTGTGGTCTTCTGCTGCTGTAGCCCATCTGCCTCAAAGTTCGCCGTACTGTGCGTTCAGAGATGCTCTTCTGCCTACCTTGGTTGTAACAGGTGGCTATTTGAGTCACTGTTGCCTTTCTATCAGCTCGAACCAGTCTGCCCATTCTCCTTTGACCTCTGGCATCAACAAGGCATTTCCGCCCACAGGACTGCCGCTCACTGGATGTTTTTTATTTTTCGGACCATTCTCTGTAAACCCTAGAGATGCTTGTGCGTGAAAATCCCAGGAGATCAGCAGTTTCTGAAATACTCAGACCAGCCCTTCTGGCACCAACAACCATGCCACGTTCAAAGGCACTCAAATCACCTTTCTTCCCCATACTGATGCTCGGTTTGAACTGCAGGAGATTGTCTTGACCATGTCTACATGCCTAAATGCACTGAGTTGCCGCCATGTGATTGGCTGATTAGAAATTAAGTGTTAACGAGCAGTTGGACAGGTGTACCTAATAAAGTGGCCGGTGAGTGTAGGTTCTGTCTACTACAAATATGTATTAAGAAAGAAATGAGCACAGTTATAGAAAATTTGTGAAGAATGTAACATTTGAGACAAAAAAATAGGAATTTATCCAATTAGTTCAAGAAAAAGTATTGTCCATAGCAATGTATCACATTTCAGCTTTTTACTCTTGGAAACAAGCTAACTTTAAATCTAACACATTCCTAAGGGTAACTGACATTTTCTACACTAATTTTGAGTTCCCCTCCCTTATTTCTAGAGATATTGAGATAGTAATCTAATCCTCCCACACGCTTATCCGGTTATTCGACTATAAAGAGTCACTTCTTTTACTGCTTTGTAGTTTGAATGGATGTTTGGTGGTTATACTTTCTTCATGTTAGATTAGGGTCACATCTCCATTTGAAGTTCTGTTCGGTCCCAGTCTTTTAAATCACGGATATCAACAGTGTCTGCTGGACCCCACTGACTACAAAGGGGTCTATGTTGTTATGGATGTCATTTTAATGGAAAAAATAATGCTGCCTGATGCGCTATTTTTTTCCAAAATTTTGGATGGGATCTGTGCTGGTAGCTCCGAATAGTACCTCCACCATAGATATGAGCCAGGCTTTACTTTCACTGATTCAAAAGCCTAAAACAGAACATCTAATGATAGATGTCCATTTCTGCATAGTATTGTAACACAAATTCTCAACAGTAATTTGTATGGCAGGAAATACATCCTTGCAAAATGAAATCTTAAAGTAAATGTTTAGATTTGCAGAAAAATATCTATATTCTAACAACATTACAATATTTATCTTTTGCACTAAACTTGCATTTTGGTTAGAATTTTTGTTTAAGGGTACACAATTCTTCTGGTTATTATTGAAAACAGTTGACGGACATGCACCTAACAGCTTTGCTTATCTCACATGACTCAGTGGCACAGTTTAGAGTATGACATCAGAGTATGGTACAGTACCTGATATATAGACTATCCCTTCTATAATGTCAAGCGCAAGGTCATGTATTTTAATGAATATTTGCTATGTTCTGAATCTTAAGCTCTAGACTCAAATGTATTGTCAGGAAAAGAATATCAACAGAAAAATAATGCACCTTTAATTAAATTTATATCTATTGATTATATCTATGCTAAATTGTAACATGATGGTCATGTGAAAAGATACTTAAAAGCATCCCTGCACTCATCCACTTGAACTAGATCTTGCAATATACATGTTGGGTAAATTAAAGTTACTAAACTAGAATTTAAAAAAAGTTCCTTCTCTTAGCTTATTCACTTTAATATGGGGAGAAGGAGACTTGAGTTGCTGTAGTCCTTTACTTTCCATTTTCTTGTAGCAAGAGAGATAGCTAAAATAGTTTTAGTGTCATAACATTGTTAATAATCTTGATAAAAGAACTGTCCATCTAGTTCAATGTATTTTTTAGCAAAGTACGGAAAAAAGGAAAGAAATCCCCATGAAGCAAAAGCCAATTTTCTTTATCTGAGAGGAAACTTTCCACCATAAAGGCCCCTGTTAAGGTCTTTTAATGATTTAACCATCACAGCTTTTGTTGAAAAAGAGTTCCATAGTGTTTTTACAGCAAAGAAACCCCTTCTGTGTAGCACTAGAGACTATTTTCCACCTAGACATACAGTAGTTACAGTATTTCACCCATCAGGGAATTACTATGATGAATATCGAACAAAATTATTTCCATTGCTGTTAAATAAAGTTTGTGATCAAAGCAGCATTGCCACCATTGACTCAATGAGTTAGTCCCTTTCTCTCAAGCATGACAGCAGGAAAGACAAGGTAGTGGAGTGTGAGTTGATAGACTTACACACACACACACACACACACACACACACACACACATATATATATAAATATAGTGGGTAAAAAAAGTATCTGACTCACTGGCAATTTTGCAAAATATCACACCTACAATGTATGGAGAGGTCTGTAATTTTTATCATATGTACACTTCAAATGTGAGACAGATTCTTTAAAAAATCCAGAAAATCACATTTTTTTTTTTTTTAAATTAAGTTGCATTTCATTGCATGAACTAAGGATTTGATCACCTAACAACTAGCAGGAATTCTGTTTCTCACGGATCTCTTAGTTTTTCTTTAAGAAGCCTTCCTACTCTACACTCATTACCGGTATTAATTACACCTTTTTGAACTCATTACCTATATAAAAGATACCTGTCCATACACTCAATTATTCACACTCCAAATTCTCCACCATGGCCATTTGGAGTTCACAAATGACCATTCTGATGATCCAGAGGAGCATGAAATAAGATCATGTGTTCAGATGAGACCAAAAGAGAACTTTTTGGTCTCAGCTCTACTCACCCTGTTTGTAGGAAGCATGAGTACAACTCCAAAAACAGTGTCCCATCCGTGAAGCATGGGGGGTGGAAACATTATATTTTGGAGGTGCTTTTCAGCAAAGAGGACTGCATAGTTTTGAAGGGAGGATAAGTCGGGCTATGTATTCCAAGATTTTGGCCAACAATCATCTTCCCTTAGTAAAAGCATTGAAGATGGGTCATGGCTGGGTCTTTCAGCAGGACAATTACCTGAAACAAACAGCTAGGGCAACTAAATGGTGGCTCCATAATATTCATTCAAGGTCCTGGAGTGGCTTAGCCAGTATCCAGACCTGAACCAAATTGAAAATCTTTGGAGGGAGCTGAAATTCAATGTAGCCCAGTGACAACCCCAAAACCTGAAAGATCTGAAGAAGATCTGTATGTTAGAGTGGGCCAAAATCCCTGCTGCAGTATGTGCAAACCAAACCAAGAACTTGGTCAAGAACTGAAGGCTGGCTAGGCCTCTCCAGGACCTTGAATGCTTCTTACAGAGCCACTCCTTAGTTGCCCTGGCTGTGGGTTTTTGGTCATAGTCCTGCTGAAAGACCCAGCCATGAATCATCTTCAAAGTCCTTACTGAGGGAAGGAGGTTGTTGACCAAAATCTCTTGAATCATGGCCCCATCTATATTCTATTCAATACGCTGCAGTCATCCGATCCCCTTTGAAAAAAAGAATCCCCAAAGTATGATGTTTCCACCCCTATGCTTCATGGTTGGGATAGTGTTCTTGGGGTTGTACTCATCCTTCTTTGGCGAGTGAAGTTGATAGCGAAAAGTTCCAGATGGTCATTGGCGAACTTCAAACTGGCCTGGATATGTGCTGACTTGAGCAGGGGGAACTTGTGTGCCCTGTAGGATTTTAATCCATGACAGGGTAGTGTGTTACTAACAGTAATCTTTGAGACTGTGGTCTCAGCTTTATTTAGGTCATTGGTCCTCCCATGTAGTTCTGGGCTGATTCCTGACCTTCTCAGAATCATCCTTTCCCCACTAGACAAGATCTTTCATGGAGCCCCCGATCAAGGAAGATTGACAGTCATCTTGTGTTTCTTCCATTTTCTAATGATTTCGCCAACAGTTGTTACCTTCTCACCAAGCTGCTTGCCTGTTGTCCTGTAGCCCATCCCAGCTTTATGCAGGTCTAAATTTTTGACCCTGTTGTCCTTTGACAGGTTTTTGGTCTTGGCCGTGATGGTGAGATTGAGTGTGTGGACAGGTGTCTTTTATACAGGTAACAAGCTCAAACAGGTGCAACTAATACAAGTAATGAGTGCAGAGTAGGAGGGCTTCTTATTGAAAAACTAACAGGTCTGTGAGAGCCAGAATTCTTGCTGGTTGGTAGGTGATCAAATACTTAAATCAATAAAATGCAAATGAATTATTTAAAGATCATACAATGTGATTTTTTGGGGATTGTTTTTAGATTCTGTGTCTCACAGTTGAAGTCTATTTACGATACAAATTACAGACCTCTCCATTCTTTGTAGGTGGGAAAACTTGCACAATCGATGTTGTATGAAATACTTATTTTCCCCACTGTATGTATAAATGGAACCAGGACTGGTTACTTGAATAAAGGGTATTGAAAACAGCCTCTTGTTACTGAGTTAAGGAAAAGAGGTCTGTAACAAACAGTTTTGATCTTCACAAAGCCACTTCATGGGGGATTTAAAAGGTACTTCTAAGGTATGCTTTAAAGGGAACCTGTCACATAGATTATGCCCCCCTTGCTGAGGGCAGCACAAGCCAGTGTCAGACCTGCTGTTTCCAGCGCTGTGTCCCTTATTCTGTAAGATGCTGGAGTTTCAGAGCATTTACCCCTCAAATCTTATTCATGAGTAGGTGTTAGCTCTGCCCACCAAAGGCTAGCCCTGCCCACTGACAGTTATTGACATGTTTCTAGTTATTGAAAGTAATAGGTTTGTCAGTTGAGGTGGGCGGGGCTAGCCTCAGATGGGTGGAGTTTGAAAAAAAAACTGAAACTCTGAATGACTCTTCGTATGACTCTTCTCGCTGAAAACTGCTGATTTGAGCATTAAATACTTGAAAACTACAACATCTTACAGAATAAGGGACACAGCGCTGGAAACAGCAGGTCTGACACTAGCTTGTGATGTCCTCAGTCAGGAGAGCAAAAACTATGTGACAGGTTCTCTTTAAGCAATGAACCCTGTTTCTATAATGTAGTCCTTTAATACCTTGACTCTATCTGCCATGCATTTACATCTTTGGCACCAAGTAATTATTATCTCCATGTACATTTATGGTACAAGGATTAAGTGGGTTGGCTCCAATCCCAGCCATTACACCCCACATCCAAAAGGGACTACAGTATGTAAGATATTGAACAGAAGAGAGATCTAAAGTTTAAAATGATCATGGTATATATATCACACATTAAATGCAGTAAAAATAATACCAGAAATTATGTTTTTTTGGGGGGAATTATTAAAAAAATGGGATTACAAGCAATCTTTCCCCTGAGCCTTGTGCATTGACGGTGTAATCTTATTTCTCTGTTAAAATGTGTCGTGCAAGACAAGAGGGATATCAGTTCACTGAGGAATCAAGTTGCATGCTGCTTATCAGGCACGGCTGCAGCTTGTGGTAAGTGCTTTACCCCACCCCAGCACTGGATTTACAACAGCACTTCTCATTACTGCTGTGTAATGTCCTCCATGCTGCTTCTAAAAGTATAAGCGCGAAAGATAGCTGATATTACTTCTGTAAATGTGCTGTGTGCCAGAGACATCATAGCAGCTAGTCCCCACCTATCCTGCATTGAGCTCAAGGAAAACTTTTCGAGTGAACGAGGACTACTGTTTGCTGTGTAACAGATCAATTAGTTTATGCATCTTTACATTCTACTATTTTTTTTTTGTATATGCACTACAACAGAAAGTTTTGATAATAGACATTTTAAGATCTAAATATAATACATATAATACCAAAGCAGCAATAGACTTTCTGAAGCATTGTATTGAAGTAATTGATGCAATAGTCTTTTGTTAGAACAAAAAGAGGGACAATCAATGAGCAAAGAGATACAGAGGGATTGAATAAAAAGTAGGCATTGTCCCTCCAACAGAGTTGGGATTTAACGGCAAAGGGGAAGAGTGCTGATAAATGGCAAACACAAGTCATATTATGACTATACCTACTGCTATTTGTAGTAAATTCTAGCTCTTCTATAAAATAACATTGTATTTGTAATCCTTTAAAATGCAAAAACAAAGTCCAAATCAAGCATGTTATATACACTTACACGTTTTGTACACAGACATCCTTGTTCACAGTATTTAACATGCTCTATTTCTACTTTGTATGTGTATTTCCATGGATTACAAATAAAATTCTATTTTATGCAAATGCCAGACTGTAATACAATTTGGATTTTTGTGATGGTGGTCTACAGCACTCTGCAAGGACGGACTGCGAGCCAAGTGAGGATAACATTGTTGGTGGAACCACCAGCAATTCCAAGGGGTTAATTGTGAGCTATTCTGTAACCTATATATATATATAAGCTTTTATAAAGCATTGCTCAGCAATTAAAGTATTTGTTTAATTCAAAAAGCATGCTTAATACAAGGTCATTTCATATGGTTTTAATTTTTACCGGCATATACACATATTAGCAGCTATGGCAATTTCCAATACTTAAGCACTTCTTCTATTTGCTCTGTTAGAAAGAAGAAAACTAGCATTACTTTGTCTCATATTTGAGATCACTTGCTTCAAAACCAAAGGCTCTTTTCTGCTCTCCTGACCACAGTTATTAATTCAAGTGAAAACACAGCATTTTCCATCTAGCAAATGAATTTTCCAGGTGATGAAAATGATTCTATTATTTTTTTACTTTTACAAAGAAATGGAACAATATTTACCAAATGTAGACATTTAACACAGACTCAGATTGTAACTACCACTTTTTCTGAACAGTTGATCTATCATAAAATCTAGGCATTACTTACACTTCCACGTTTTGGCTTTATTGCTTTATTACATGATTGGTATGGGTATTTCATACATCTTATTTTTTTTACGTATATTACAGAACATTCTCTGCATGGGGTATGTGTGAAAACAGGTTCTGTTATGAGTCCCATTGTTTTCTGTATTACTGTTTAACTTTGGGGTGTATTTTTCCTGATGAGGATTTAAAATATATGCTGCATAAAAAAATAAGTACGTCACTTATGAACCCATTTTCCATGTGGATTTCCCATGGAAAACATGTCAAGTAGGCAGGACATAGATTAGCCCCATTTAATTGGAGTAAACCACATCCAAAACTGCAGCAAAGTCTGAGGCAATACTAAATGCAAATATGTGTCAGAAATGCCATGAGTTGATTCTTTTCAACATTTATCATTAGTATGAAGTAGGGGAATTACTTCAGTACCAAACTTCATAGAAAGTAATTATAGGGGTTTATGTAACCCCTCAAAATCTGTTTTCCGAGCAGATTGGAGGCATTCCTAATGTATTAGTTGCATTCCCTTGGGCGGGGACAAAATCTCCTAGAATTGTGAGTTAAAGGTTGGCAAGAATGGATTAATGATGTACATTTAGAATACAGTTCCGAAATATTTTGTCTTTATATGGAGTAGTTAAGTGTAATAACACAGATAGGTAACTTACACAGTAAAGGTAGTTAATTAGCCTTGTTATAGATTACTTATGATACATCTGCTTTTCTACATCTGCACATCAAGAATTTCAGGACCTCATGCAGCCAAAGCATCTGAATATCTTCAGCCATTACCAGTTCCTATCTTGTACAATATTATATTCCCTAAAATTAATTATGACTCTCCTCTGTGCCCTCTGACATTTTTATGGCCCTCCCTCCCACTGAGCAGATGAATGGGAGGCAGGTGGCAGTGAACCCTTAATTTTTATATTTGATTTGACAGCAGTACTGCCAGTTTTGGTGGTGGCCATGCATCTTCATGAACCCAGGTATGGTAGTGTGGCTTATCTACATCCTTGTGTGAACTATTTTTTTCACCCTACTTTTGCATCAGTCTATGTGTAGGTAGGATAGTCATAAATTGTAGGTGCATAATTGACAATTTACACGTATTTGGCACCTGTGCAACTTCTCCCATGTAGCACTGTGTATTTCTTGTCTTTTTATTTGCCTCCTATTGGGAATAGATTTTTGAGCTGCCTCTGTAACAGTAAGTATATAAGCCTTTTTATGTGATTAAGAGTAGACTTCAGCCCATTCCTCTGCATATTGTTACTAAAGCATAATGCCCAAATTATTCCTAAAAAGAGGAAAGCAATATTGTAATATATAATGATTGTAAAATGACGAATGGATGGAATATACTGTAGTCCTAACAAAGGAGACATTTTTCTGAATGTAGTGAGCTGTGAATTCTCTTTTATAGAGTCGAGCAGATGTTTTCCTGTTAGCTGGAATTTTATATGGGTTTAAACAGATTTATTTTCCTTAGAGAAGATCTACAAAAGATTAAAACATTATACCACTTGTAAAAAATAAACAGATTTTTTTTTTCCAGCAGGATAAGCGCTACATTATTCAATGGTAAATTAACTTTCAATTACCTGAACCTTTCAGAATATTGTCCTTAACATAATCAGCCGTGCATTATTCCTAATACACGGGATGTGAGTCTGCTGTGTCGTGCCCAATTATGCTTTTTACAATACCCATAGTTGTCTATTCTAGAAGAAAACAATATGTACAGCTTAGCAATCAATTAGCAATTCATTCTTTTTATGTTACGCCACTGAGTGATAGTAACACGGTTACAGTAACTCATTTGATTCTGGCGCGGACTGCTGAGTGTGTACAGCTGTCAGGCAGCTTCACATGTATCTATCTATAGCTATTCTTTTGAACAGAGCCTTCCCACAACCTCTATTTCAATTATCAGCTCCTGAAAAAGCATAATGAAAGCAGCTGTTAAAAAGCACTTCAGCTTCCATGAAATACTGCAAATCTAAACTGTAAATAGCACATTGTAAATCCCTTGTCACCAGCACTGTCAGCTCCTCCTGGGATCACACAGCTAGAGACAATCAGTCCCATGCCTCTAGATGTTGACCTTAGCTCAGTCCATGGTCAATGTTACTTTACATCATTCATTACATCCCCACATCTCAGCATTAATAGACAGACCATACCACTCAGCCAAATTATTTATGGTATTGACTGGCCTTCTACCTCACTGTGTCCATATTCCCAATGACTGACTCTTCACAATAAGTGATACTCCTATAAACATTTATTGATGGCTATCATTGTATTAATGATATAGTGGATTTATATTTATAAAGAACTGATAAAAATGTATTATTATTATTATTATTAATATTAAGTATTTTAGAGCGCCATTGATTCCAGGGCGCTGTACATTCGAGGGGGTTACATACATAACATAAGTCAAACGAGTACAATAAGTGAATAATGACAATTGGTACGACAGAGGGAGAGAGGACCCTACCCGCGATGGCTTACAATCTACAAGGAGGGGGAAAGAGACAGAAGGTGAGGGGAAAAATCTGGAGCAAAACAGACAATTGAAAAGAATAGGCACCATAATGTAGAAAAGCTGGTGGCACTCAACACTGCTGACTAGGATGTTTGGCCTCAGCTATCCAAAAGTGAAACATGGTAGGATGGAAGAACTCAGCACAGAAATTGATTCATTGAAAGGGTTGTATAATGAAGAAAACATCCCTATTAAGGCATAAGAATGACATAGAGAAGGTTCCCCAAGCAGAAAAACCACTATGAGCAAGAATGGTGGGGATTCTCTTTGAGAACAGTTCCCACTGTGGCAGGCTCAAGCTATTCAATTATTAAATGGACAGTTATACATCTTAATGGCAACCATACAATAATACATTTTCCTGCAGTGGGCCCAGCTTCTTCTGGCAAAATGAGCTGTTTGCTGGATATGTCAAAAGTGATAGGAAGGGGGTTGTCTACCATGAGACAATCCCTTATCATTATCAGAGGGGTTTTTCGAGGAGGAGAGGGAAAGTTTGTGGTAGCAGTTGGGGTTTGCATAGAAGCTCATTAGTTTCACGTGACACCTCTGACATGATGCAGCCTGTTTTCTCTAAAAGCAATGCTGACAGTAAGTTTTGATCAAATGATGAAAAGAGTAACATCATCCACTAGGATGTGAAGAAAATCTTCCTCTTTATTTAGCCTAATATGTGAAAAAAGCAACAATGTTTCTACAACACATGATGTTAGAGTAGTCACAGAGTGTCGAAACGTCGCTGCTTTTTAAAAAAAATGTTTTTTTTTCCTGGCAAGCGCTGTCAAAGTGCATTTTCTCATATTTTTTTTCAGTGTATAATGCGCCTGAATGTATGAATGTGGGTTTTGTGCGATTATAAATGGTGTCTAAAGTTCATTGCGCCTCGCCTGTGTGTTTGGCGCATTATGGAACTTAGGTGCATTATTAATGCAAGATAGGCTGTAAATAAGAGAAAAGTAATTAGAATAGCATGTCAGTGAATAGAAACTATGGTACTGCTTGGTGGACCACAGGTACCAGCAATATCTTTGCTGTGCTGGCTCTTGCTGTATGTAGAATAAAGGGTGAGAGCAGCAAAAATAAATTTCAAAATGAATGCAGTAAAAATTTAAAAATCTGAACAACAACATCGGTGGGTTATTTAATGTAAAAAAATGTGGGGATATTATATAACTTTATATTAATTTTGTATGATAAGATTTTTAATACATTTAAATAATTTAATGTTATATAATTTGAGAATTATTATAAAATACTTTTATTATTGTAATGATATACTGTAAGTTGAGAAATAAGGGACATTTTTGCCCCTAACAGCAAATCTAGCTCCACTTCGACTCCTCAGGTTTAGGCAGACCACATTGAAAAAGGTCTGCCTGTTCGAGCAGTAATGCGCCTAGTTTTGCTGAAACACATTCATATATGTGTATAATATTACGAGTGTGGTGCGACACACCTCCATAACGCCCCCAGAATACCCCCTCATGTTAGGCGCTTTAAAAAGTATAGTCTTAAAAACAATGCGCCTAACACATTCTTTTGGCGCATTAGACATCGTAGCCGGCTTATTTTGGCGCATTTTACGCCAGAAAAGGGTGAGAAACCCAATCATACATGTCTTCCTTAGTCTCAACTTTTGGGTGGAATGCAGCTGAAGCAGTTAAGTACCTTGAGTGCGTTTTGATCAGTCATTGAGTTTGCTATTGTATGGTAGGAATATAGCTTGTACTTTCTGCCTCCATCTAGATTATTATCAGTTGATAAAGAAAGTGTTTCAGATGAAAACATTCTATTAATGAATTGCTAGTTATTTAACGTCCTAAGTCAATTAAAACAATAAAATATTTTTCAAAGTGTCAATTGAGTTTTTTATTTCATAGAGTTGTCTAAGGACATAAATATATATGTTCACAGTCTGCGGTCTTTGCGTTTCATAATGCATTGATATAACATGGGTACGCTTTATGGATTTTAAATTATTTCAAATGTTTTCTACATGTCACACAGTTTCTCTTTTACACTATTACACCGGACAACACATTTTTTTTCGAAAGTTTTGCTTCCTTGAAACTTTGAGGTGATTATGATAAACTCATTACACAAAGCGGAAATATAATTTCTAGTAATCTATATCACATATAAATATTGAGAAATGTGAGATTAAGTTTTACTGATTATGAAGCATTTAAATGTTACTCAAAGCATTAGTTCCACTGAAAAAAAAAGTGTTTTGCTGCTGATTTTCATTTGTACTCAACGTCCGATGCATCCTGTATTAATGCCTAGCAATAGTCAACTAGCATTGATGGATTTCAGTAGCCTTGATAACGCTTTTCCATCATGGCAATATCTTGGTGAAACCATTTGCCATGTTCATCACTGACTGCTTCACGATTTTCAGGGGAGAATTAGAAATGTGAATACAGAAAATTAATTTTCAATGACATGTTGCACTTCATCCCTTAGCTAGCCTTAAAAAGGCTGTAAACCAATTCGATGTACTTTGGTGCTCGATAGTTGCCAAGGATAGTTGCCGATTCCTGGACTTATAAAGTCAACAGGCGATTGGCTTCAGTACAGGCTCTTACTACTCCCCCAACCTCTTAAAGTAAGTGCTGCCCCGTCTACCCTCAAAAACAGCCACTCTATCAGAGTAGCTTGGCAGCATGTGTACAGCTTCTTTGCAGCACCATCATAGGGAAAAGGAAGCATATGACTATAACCTTTGACATCAATGAGATGTCTATGTGATATACGCTAGGTCCTCCAGAGACAAACACTCTTTGTAGCTGCTCTCCACTGCATCTAATTGATGGACGCTTTTAACTCAAAATGCCCTAATAGAAAATTTTACAGTGTGTTTTCTAAACCAGATAACCATTTAACTGTAAAGCTTAACCTTCAGTGACAGGGATAGGGCATACTGCAATAAATAGTAAAAAAATGGCTATACCCATAATTCAAAATGGTTAGGGCAATTAGATATTCATTTTGACAATGATAAAGTAAGGTGCATTAAAATTACTTCTTCCGAGATCCAGTCTATATGAGACCAAATCTACTGAATGAAGAACATTTTCCTTCTCCTATTACTTTCCTGGGAAAGTTAATTCCACTAATTGCATTTACCAGTGAATTAGGACATATAGCTCATTTACTTTACAGCATTTCTTTTAATAACTTCCAAATGCTGGTGTACAATGTAGTGCTTAATTATTGGCTGTTCTACAACTTTCAGACATTTAATAAATATATTTGTTAACAGCTGAAATGAAAATGAAGGGTTGGAAAACGTTCATACTGCTACTAAAGTATAAGCTTTAATTAGCGTACTGATGAGAGCTCGCAGATCTAAGAGGTGTCAGAGCTTTGGGTTAAGCTGATGAATACATTATACTACCTGTTCAAATGGCAGAAAGATTTGCATAAAACGACTAAGGAGCATGTTTTATCTAAATAGTATATAATTTAGTTTTATATATATTGAGTTATGCAATTAAAGCAATGCCTTAGGAAATGACTTTTCAGATTCTGGTTTAATCTTAGAACAAACTTGACTCACAAAACAGCTCTTGCATTACTGGTAGGAGACGTAAAGTCAGAATCTTCAAACCATAATCTCCAAAGTCTAATAATAGACCAAATTGTTAAAGGTTTCAAGCTTCCAAAAACACTTTGATATTAATGTCTTAAGATGTTTTCACAAAAACTATAACTGTTCTTAGATCTTATGCTTCTGAAATACCTATAGTTATACAATACAGTGTGCGTTCTACAATACAATATCTATCTATGTGTGCACCTACTCTGTCTATCTATCTATCCATCTATCTATCTATCTATCTATCTATCTATCTATCTATCTATATATCTATTTATCTATCTATCTATCTATCTATCTATCTATCTATCTATCTATCTATCTATCTATCTATCTATCTATCTATCTATCATCCGTCTGTCTATAATCTGTCTATCCACCTATTTGTCTACTATCTATCTATCTATCTATCTATCTATCTATCTATCTATCTATCTATCTATCTATCTATCTATCTATCTATCCAACCATCCATGCATCCATTTACAGAAGAAATTTGCAGTACAGAAGCTATCTAGAGTTCAATGTAACAGGTTTGCTACGGGATGTCATGGGGGGTACCTGTGGTTAGAATGTGTGCATCTGTGCTTTGCGTTCTAAGGAACATCTGTGGCTAGGTGGTTACCTTACTTTGCCTTAGGACTTGTTAACATATTGGCAAGCATAGAGCTTACAGGTGGAGCTGAGGACTGCACGATTATGACACATGAAAGTAAATTAAAAATAAATATCTACAGAGAAAAGTTTGGTTGCACTTATATTTCCAATGGGATTCAGACTACATATTAGTAAACTGGAGCTCTAGTCACTATAATATAGTAAGAACATACTATATTTTTTGGACTATAAGACACACTCCCTTTCCCCCTAAAAGCAGAGTTAATACTTGAGTGTACCTATTAACCACTTACCAACATTTGGAATTCAGTTACATTATGATGTTTGTAAGGGTTATGAAGCAAGCTATACAGTATTCTTTAAAGTAAATTACTGTTAGTCCACTTGGAGTACTTCAGCACTTTGGGGACATGACCACTTGTACACAATCTAAGGCGTTAATTGGTTAGGACCTACTGCTAGCCCCCAGGATTGCTGCTAATTGCAGCTTTTTAACCCTTTAGATGCCACAGTCCTTATAATGGGCCATGCCCTTTAGTGGTCAAATGCCTTAAGAGAACTGAAAGTACAAAATATTAAATAATTAAAATATTTAAAAAAAAAGTTCAAAACATCCTCAGTTTGCCATTTCACAAATAAAAAATAAATAAAATAAAATACATTTTCTTCTACTTATGGTCTGGTGCATCTTATAGTCTCACAAATATAGTAATTTGAAAATACAATTTAGCAAGTACACTAATGGAAATAAACAATATCTCATGGGTTCCCCTCTTTAACCCTTTACCGACATCGGACGATCCCGCTACATAGCCGGGTGTTAGCTGCCAATTGCAACCAACACTCGGCAGTTACAGCGTAGGTTGGTGCCGGCATCATCCCGTGATGTTTCACTCTTTAGACGCCACGGCAAAGATGGCCGTGGTGTCTACATTAATGAGAAATGGTGCCATGTTCTTCACTTTGATCGGGGAACCTGCAGCGAAAAAACGCCATCTTTGTGCACTCTAATGCATTGTATTACAAGTACCCTATGGAGACTCAAACTTAAAGTAAAAGAAAAAAACAGTATTAAAGTGTAAAAAAAAAAATGAAAAAATATTAAAAGTCAAAATATCACCCCGCTTTTGCCATTTTATAAATAAAAAAAATTAAATAATAAAAAAGTTACACATGTTTGGTATCGCCGCATCTGAAAAAGTCTGATCCATTAAAATCTAACATTATTTATCCCGTACTCTGAACACCGTAGAAGAAAAAAAATTCCAAATGCCAACATTCCATTTTTTTGTTCATTTCACATCACCTAAAAATTTTAACAATTTGAATAAAAAAATCCAAACTGCTAGCAATAAAAAGTAAACTTCAGCCCACAAAAAATGCACCTTCACTCAAGTCCATAGGTGTTATTACCTAAAAGTTATTGGTCGCATAAAATGGCGCCTCCACACAAATTTCAAAAATAGAAAATGATTAGAATTTTTTTACAGTACAAAAACATAGCGAAAACTGTCCATGTTTTGTATTTCTGGATTCGTATCAACCTGTAGAATGTAGATAACACATCATTTTAACAAAGATTGAACGCCGTAAAAGCAAAACACCCACAAACATGGCGCAAGTAAATTTTTTTAAAAATTTTTCCCCACTTAGGATTTTTTAGCGGTTTCCCAGTATATTCTGTGGTACGATGAAAGACACCATTAGAAAGTAAATCTTGTCCTGCAAAATAAAAGCCTTTATATGTCTATGTAGATGAAAAAATAAAAAAGTTATGGCTCTTAGAAGGCGAGGAGGGAAAAACGAACGTGAAAAAATAGGCCTTGGTGTTAAGGGGTTAAAGCATTCCTCACCTGACTCCATGAATGTGACAATATGTTCTGTGTACTACTGTATAATTTTCTACAATGGTTACATTTTAGGATTTTTTTTTTTTTTGTATTATGGTAATACATAAAATCTCTGAGCTTTATAATGCTTTAATGTCCAGAATAACATTTTGAACATTTTGTTAAGTACATGGAAAAATGTCACAAAGGAGTAAAGTTTTTACCAGGCAAGGAGAGGTCCTACCCATTACTCAAATTAGTGCCTTATAAAGTGGTCTCTGGGTGTACCATATCATTTGTTCTTGGAGGGTTGCATAGTGCAAAAAAACTAAAGCAAAAACTATTTAAGAAACGGTTACTTAGTATGATTGAATCAATGCATTCTAAAGGGCAAAAGTCTAGTGTTTGTTCTGTCTTGGTCTAGATTAAACAAAGAACATGCCACTTTATACTATTTGCTCCCAGCAAATACTAGAGCCGTTAACTTTAACATATAATAAAGTGTGTAATGTAAAGCTAACAGTAAAATAATGATGGCAGATGTAGAGTATTTCACACTTCAGTAGCCCTTAGGCACCGTAAGCCAATGAAATGATTTAGGAAATGAACCCCCGATGAGCAGAGCCTTACATAAGTGTCTTAAGTTAATAGTGTCATTCATGCAGGGAACAAGTGACCTCACCAGCCAGTCAGTATTACCTCCTAAATTGATAGACTTAATAGAACTGGATTTCAGGTGGCAACTGTATAGCGATACAGCATGTTATATAGACAGCTGTGTCTCAGTAAGAGGCTAATAAAGCTGCACTCAGCTAATCATGAAAGGCCCTTTGTTGCCTCAGGTGAATAAACTAGGTCATAGGCTGCTGTTAGCGACATGTAGTTCACATATAAACAGCACAAATAAGACACCTTCTTCCTGGGAAATGAAAGCCATGGAGTATTTAAAGTCAAAACACATCTTACCTGCTTCTGTCTCTTCTGAAACCTTTTCTTTCCGAATTGTTGTTGGCAGAGGTTGCGATCATTTTCCCTATCTGAGCCATAGTGGTGGTTGTATTTATTGTTCTTTCGTAGCTTACTATTCTTTTGTGGTTTGAAAGACAGTCCATTGCTCAATATGTCCCGCTTCTTTTTACTGAGAGGAGACTGCTGCTTGGCTTCACGCTCATCTGGCATCAAGGTTCCATCTTTCTGTAGAAAGAGAGAAATAGCAAGGTGAACAATGTTCTGAAACATGTAAAATAAATGTTACCATTATAATGCAGCTTTTGGCCAGGACTACCAGTTATATCACTGTTTTGAAGCTTTGAGAAGCTTTTCTAGATTATAGTAAGCCTTTAATATTACAAACTATGAAAACATCCAATTTTCACCTTAATGTATCCAAACTACATTATTTATCTATATTATTTAATAACAGTTTTAGTGCAAATTAAGGATGTTTCCTCCCACCTTACAAAAACATACTGGTAGGTTGATCTGGCATTTAGACTGTGACCGCCAATGGGATAGGGACCAATGTGAATAATGACAATCTTCAAACAGCTCTGTGGAATATAATGGTTCTATATAAATAATCCTTCTTTGCCTGGCCGTAAGAACATTGTGTAGATATCCCCTTAATGTACATTTAAGGTCATTCATCCAGCCAGAACCCTGTTCTACACAATGTATGGTAAACAACCTGAAACCGACGTCTGCAAATGGAAGTCTCTACCCATATTAAGCAGTGACTGACTTTGCTTGAAATGTCTAGCCATTTTTCATGGTTCTTTAAGGGGTATGATATGACTTCTAGTAGCTGGCATCAGAGTTTTAGCTCTCTTCCTTACAGATCCTTTAAAAATTGTATAATCCCATGTGGCATTGCATGGTGTGTAAGTCTCTATACACTTTTATGGTGCTCCCCTCAAGAAGAAACTTTACCCCACACCCCAGATCAATGGTCATTGATATTAAAAAGTTGTGAAAAGTTGTAGTAGTGGTAGACATTAATTGGGATGTTGACCTGGATCCACAGCTGGAATGTGACTATAGCATTAATAGAGGTCGTAGTCAATTTTAGATCATGATGCCTAAAATGGCTTATAGGACCTTCTCCCACATAAAAATATGCCCAGTATATTAAATAATATACAGTGGTAGTAGGTCCATTATAGATTTAAGCTTCAGTGCAGTTTAAGGTGACACTGGAGGAACATACCTACTAACCATAGAAATGTAATCTTGGAAAAGAAAAAACAATAAACATAAGAGAACATATGTAATGGTTCTTAAGAAACACAGTAAAATGTGATTGCTTCTGCTATGCATTTTCAAAGTTTTTGACATGCACCAGTTTTCATATGTGTAAGGTATAATTAATCCAGAAGAGAGCAGCACAAACTACAAAACAGAAAAAGGAATATAGGTACCAGCGAATAAGTACCTAAATCACATATTCAATCATATGCAAAAAAAGTGAAATCTGCAGCACTCCTCAAAAATAAAGTGATATTCTGTGGTTTAGTTTTAGCATATAATGGAAAAATAAACCACATAATTTCACTTTATTCTTATGGAGTTCTTTTTTGTTAGGTATAAATAATGTTAGATATTTGTATTAGAGAGCTAGATCTGTCTTCCTTTTTTAAAAGTTAAAAAGGAATGACATGAAGACCTTAGCTGCTAAATGTTTAAAAGCCAAAAATGCTGAAACTGTTTTTCACACACTTTACAAACTTTAATCTCTGGGGCCCTTCAGTGTCAAAATCTCTTTATGCTGACATTCCAGATAGTATTGTATCCTAAACAATAATATGCTGAAATACCACATAGACCTTGCCTTGAAATCAAACAGCTAAAATGCTTGAAGCATAATTGGCTGAATGCATTAGACACTCTAGTTCCGGGCAGAGAGCAGATTTGGGAACTAAACCAAGAGGCTTGAGAAACAGGAATTGAAAGGGGTTGTCAGATCAGATCAGTGGGGCTGGCGGTAACAAGTAATTTCGAGAGTGCTTCGACAAGGAAGTAGTTTTCAAACTGATCCACACATGGAGAAAAAAGGTTCCATTATTGCTCTTCATATGAATATTTAACGATATGTTCCTTTTTATTAATTTACAGCAACCCTAAGACTAATACAAGTCTATTATAATTGCAAATAAGAAAGGAAAGCATAGTGCATGCTTTAGAAAAAAAACTGATTACCATTTGTTACAGCTAGTACAGAATGAACATCATCATAAAAAGTTAAGTAATCATATTTAATCCCATGGATTTCTTGTAGCCAAATTCATGCAACATGGCGGCTCATTAGGCTACGTTGACAGTGTCTTTGACCCCCTTGTTTTAACCCCTTACCGCTGCAGCCAATTTTGGCCTTTCTGACAGAGCACCATTTTTGAAATCTGATTTATGTCACTTCATGTGAGAATAACTTTTTAACACTTTTACCTATCCGTGTGATTCAGAGAATGCTTTCTTGTGACACATTGTGCTTTAAGGTAGTAAGAAATTTTGTTCCAAACAATCCTTGTTTATTTGTGAAAAATATCAAAAGATGGTGAAAGATATGATGTTTTTATTGGTATAATTTTTGGTTGGAAAAGTCTTTTTGATCCGTTTTTAATCTGGCTTTTGGAAGGCCGGGTGAAGAAAATTATGCAATCCTAGTAGTGTTTTTTTATTTTAATATTTCACTATGCGGATTAATTAACATGACATATTTATAGAGTAGGTCGCTACAGATGCTGCGATACCAAATATAATTACTTTATTTATTTTTGATCTTTTTGTGGCAATTGACTTTTGTGAAGGGAAAAAGGCAGGTGTACATGTTTTTATTTTATTTTTCGTGTTGATGTTTTAATTTTTTTTACTTTTTCTCTTTTACCCATAGGGGATTTGTATCAGTGATCTTCAGATAACTGATATAATAGAGATCAGTACACAGCATTGCTGCTGTATACTGGTCTCCATAGCAACTGTCACTCACCAACACTCCCAGGCTATCAGGTACACACAGCAGCGGCAACCGCCACTGCAGCCCCAAGAGAAGACAAAAGGAGCTCCCTCGTTCTGTCTGTACCTTAGCTGTTGCTGTGGGTGTTACGGCATGAAGCCAGCGTATACCACTGGTCCCATGTTGCGATCGTGCGAGGCTCGCCTGTGAGCCCGCAAGATGTGCGTGACGTACTGGTACGTCGATTTGCAGGAAGGCACTTCCCACTAGGACGTATCGGCACGTCCTATGTTGGAAAGGGGTTTACACCATCACAACACATTGAAAACCAAGAGGGAACAATATCATTAAATACAAATGCACCTTAAGAAAAATAAAGTTACACCAGTAAAATAGTTCAGTAACATAAAACATAGACCCAAGTATTTAGATCAATGTACAACTTGTAAAAAAGAATGTAGTAAAGACTACTTGGCACACATAACGTACTGAAATGAGAAACATTAACTCAATGGCCACTGAAATGCATTGAAAAAGTTTTGGTACTGTTCTGGTACATTAAAGTGTTAAAGGGGTTGTCTCACTACAAAGATTTTCTTTCAACATGTAGGGAACAGTAAATGAAGACGTTTTCTAAATATATTGTTTTGTTTATTTGTCTTTGCTGAGAAGATTAAAGTAATTCTATCAGCTCTGAGTGCACTCTGGTTTCTTTAGGTTACCGACCTGCTCTGCCCTGATCTCCCTGCTGTTTATTTTATTGAACAAGAGGTAATGTCTTCACACAGGTCGGCACATAGAATTGCTGACAGTTTGAGAACTTGAATGTTATCTGACGTCACAAACAAAGGAGACATTACTTTTTTTTCTTTAGCTCTAAAGCTTCTCTGGAATTTAGATAAACACTCCTGCCTTTGTTAGATAATTAGCAACCTTTTTTAAATATGGAGTGATATCTAAATCATGCACAGCCTGACCAGGAAGAGACAGGCAGGGCTGGGACAAGATATTCTGGTGCCCTAGACAAATAAGGCATGTAGTGCCCGACTCCTCCCATCCCAATGTATATTTTAACACACTCCATACCTATTTGCACCTCCTTTTGCGGGGATGATGGACCCCTAGGCCCCGCCCCCTTGCCTACCCGTCCCACCGGGCGGTTTCATAAATTGAATTGCTTTGCCTAAAAATCAGCGTTATGAGACAACCCCTTTAATTGTCATCTTCACTGCACCAGTTACAAGGCATTTGCATAAAGGGATAGATATAAAGAGTAACATTGAAATAATACTGCCCCTAGAGTGCACAAATACAACCACTGTACAGTGCCAAATAACAACACCATACATAACAACACCATGGTAATAAATTGTAATATCTAGTGCAAAAAAATATTAATCATGTAGCAGGCACACTGCTTACCCAACAGAGCTCCCAGTTTTGCCTGTTATGACAATTCCTTTTAGCTTTGACCCATTTTAGGGAATGGGACTGAGTTGAAACAAAAGGCACAGTAGAAAAAATATGGACTGGACTGGAATTAAGAAGGGGCATTTCAACTTACAGGGTGCTAAAGATAAACCCCACCAATCTAATACTGATGGTTTATTCAATAATAGGCAGGGGTGTAACTACCGGGGTAGCAGACGTAGCAGCTAACACGTCTGTGACCCCGGTAGTTCAGCTCCTGTGCCCCCCTTGCGTTAAAGGCAGACGCCCAGGTAATTGAGGGGCCCGGCACGTTTCACTCTGCAATCTTCTGCAAAGTTTTAAAAACCTAGAAAAGGGCCAGCACTCCGTGCTGACGTGGGCGGCACAATGACGTCACATCATCAGGCCACCCGCGCCAAGCACAGACTGTTCGGGAGCTGAGCTAGGTGCATCGAGGGAGCCTGGCACAGGTAAGTAATTTCTTATTTTTTTACTTTAATAAAGCTGCCTATTTAGGGGACCTTAGCCTCCCAAACCCTCCTTCCTCATATGGGGCCCCATAGACAAAAGTCCTACCTGCCTACATGTATGGCCCCTATAGATTACCTAAGCCCTGTCTGCCTATATACATGGCCCCTATAGACTACATATGTCCTGTCTGCCTATGTATATTGCCCCTATAGAATACCCTAAGCCCTTGCCTGCCTATATATATGACGACAATAGCTTACCCTAAGCCCTACCCCAATTTTGGGCCCCCAAAAACCCTGCCGACTTTTTCCCCCCATAGCCCAAAACACTCCCTGCCACCTAAGGGGCCATACAGCCCCTAAACCCTCCCTGCCTAAATGGGGACCCTAACCTACCAAAACCTTGCCTATCGGCCCCCATACAGCCTAAACCCAAATTTAACCCTGCCTTCATAAAATGGCCCCCATTGCCGGGAAAAGGGCTCCTGCCTCCCTTTTTTGGGGGCCCCCCCTATGCCATTTATCCAAAATTGTAGCCCCCCCTATCCTACTACCTGTGCCCCAATTTCAGCATACCTTGGGGCCCCACCACTGCTATTTTAGTACCTGGGCCTACCTCGCCTACCCTGTTGGGGTGTCTCCCTTTCTGGGGGCCTACCTTCCCCCCTCCTTGGGGCCAATCTCCCCCTATTATTTAGCCTACGTATCAACTGAGACCTGCCTAACTATTGCCTCCCTAGGGAATTTACCTACCTGGGCTTTTTTGTACTCCCCTCCCACCGGGGCCTTTCACTCCCTACCTCCCTACCTGGTTTTACCAACCCCATGTAACCTTCCAAATATCTAATAGGATCTACCTACCTGGCAAAAGATTTGGGAGGGGACAGGCCATAGCTTAACACAATCCCCAAAGGTTAAATTCTCTGTTCGTTAGGGACATGGCCTATACCCTCTGCAACCTCTTGGACTTTTCAGGGGTGGGGGCAGGAAGTGGGGTTGCTGAAAAAGGAGGTTTTAAAAGATATTTATGTAAATTTTTGCAGAAGAGTGGTGGCTGGGAGAAGTCATTAGGCATGTGGCCCAGAGTAGAAAAAAAGGAAAGTAAACAATTGCCGAAAACGCCCCCCCCTGGAGTCAAAAGAATATCTGCCTGGAATCATTATATTCTGCAAAACCTGTGTACAAGATATCTCCCAAATATTTCGTCACTTTATGGAGGTAATATACAGTCTGCAGATTATGTGTATACTGGTGCCTACGATTATATGGTGACTGTATAGTGGTAATATACAGTCTGTTGAGCACCTGTGTACACTAATACCTACCACTACCTCATGTGGTCACAATTTTGTAGTACTTTTTGGTTTTTGTTTACGATCAGTAATAGTGTGGGGAGTATTATTCAGCCACTTGTGGTGGAAATTTGTGGTCATTTCGGGGGTATAATCAGGTCCCTTAATGTAGTGTGTTAAATGGAAAAATTTTGGGCTTGGTATAGTGGGATATTTTTTCGCATATGATGGGGATATGTATGATGAGTTATTTGCCCCCCTTTTATTAAACAGAAATGCTGTCATGGTAAATGTTCCCTGGTCGGGGAGGTGGTGGGGAAGGGGGGGGAGAAAGGGGCCCCATTGAAAAGTTTGCTATGGGGCCCAGGCTTCTCTAGTTATGCCCCTGACAATAGGTCATCAGTTTTAAATAACTGATAACCCATTTTCTTGTGACAGAGCTGGCTCAGTATGTATGGAGCAGGCATGGACTATTGCTTCAAGAATGATTTGGCACCATTGTACATGATAGTGCTATGCTGCACATAGTGTGCCTGCTATTGTCCAAGCACAAAGCCAAACACATTATTCATACATTTGGAATTAAACAAACCTCATTTTCAAAGACAACAATGTCTTATACCAAAGATTTGCCTTTTTACCTCTAGGCTTTGGTATAAATAGGCTTGATTTTTGATCAACTATCTGTAGAAGCAGTAAATAACTAGTTGTTGTTTTCTAGGTTCATTCAAATTTTCTTTATTGTGCTGCAAATGTGTATTAATCTGGGTTTTATTTTCAAACTTAAATGCTCATGTGAAAAGCATACCAAAATTTTGTTCCCTTTTGGGGTGAAGATCGAGCTGCAGAGGGTAAAGGTTAATGGTTACATTTTTTTTAACCGGTACCATTCCCAAAAGTAAAATCAATAAGGACATGATAAGGGAACAATAAGAGGATTGCAGACAAGATTTATCACAAAATTACACAGAATTTTAAAACTACCCCCAATACCCGAACATGTCAAATTGTTCAGCCCCTTTTTCATTGTAGGTCGAAAAATGGGAGCCCCCAGATAAACACGGCAGGCAAAGAAATTTTAAAAATATAACAAGCAGATTTTTTCCTTTCTTTATGTTTGTGTTTCCCTGTTAAGGTATGTGATATATAAACCCCCGAGACACATACTTTAAAGTGAATCTCGACCTTCTAGCAACAAGCAGCTCCTAGGTCCAACATCCTGCTCTGATTGGTTTCTTAACAGTATTTTTACAGTGGTTAAAGCTTTGTTTTCCTATGAAAGGGCTCTAAATCTTCGCTAAATCTAAATTACGGATGTTAACATTCTTAAACTGCCCACAGCCTCCACTGCGGGGCTTAAGTGAACTGTTTTAAAACATAATAAAAAACCCCGATACAGTAAGCTCCTGGCCCTTCTGGGTGATGAAAGGGACCAAAAATTGTGAGAATAGAAATACATAGCTACAAAGATGTTTTTTAAAGCCCCCTTTAAGTTGAGGGCCTTTTTTTTCCTTTTGTTTCCCCCCTGCATAACTTTTTTTTTTTTTCATCTACAAAAAAATAAGGGCTTTTTTTTTGCAGACAAGAGTCTTTCTAATGGTGTTATTTTATGTACCACAGAAAATACTGGGAAACCGCACAAGAAAATTCTCATGTTTTGGGGGGTTTTTGTTTTTTTCGGTTTCAAAAATCCGGTAAAAATGATGATTTTTCTGTATTTTACAGTTGATTGCATCGGCAAAAAAAACATGTAGGTTTTTATGTTTTGGCCCTTTAAAAAAAAAAATTCCAAACTTTTTTATTTTTGAAATTTTTGCCACGGCGCCATTTTCTGCGACCAATAATTTTTTTTGTAACTAGCACCTATGGACCTGAGTGAGGGTGAATTTTTTTTGCAGGCTGATGTGTACTTTGTATTGGTGCCAGATTTTATTATTAAATTTATTCCAATTTTTTTGGGAGGGGAAAAGCCAAAAAAAAGATTTTGGGATTTGATTTTTTTTAATGCAAAAATTTTTAAACAGATGACTTTTTTGGATGCGGGGGATATCAATATGTTTAAAATTTTTTTTATTTTATAATTTTTTATTTGTAAAATGGCAAAAATGGGGTTTTGAACTTTTTAAATTTTTAAATATTATAATTAATTAATAAGTATATTATTTTAAAAATAATATAATATATATTATACTTTTTTTTTTTTACCCCCAACTCTGATCCACTGGGGTTCCCACTAGGGGGCGTGATGTTTACAAAACCTATATTTATTTATGCTAATAAATACAAATTTTTTTTTTGAATGTTGTCAGTAGTTTTAAATAAAAAACTGTACTTTTTCTTCCAAAAAAACAAACCTTGTAGAGAAAAACTGAGGAAAATAAAAATTTTTCAGTGGTCTCTTTAAATTTTTTTCAAAGGGGTGTAATAAATATTTTAAAAATAATATATATTATAAATATATATATATATATATATATATATAATATTCATTTTTGTGCAGTAAATATTAAAAAAAAAAAGGACGTGTTTTTTTAAAAATCCTTTTAAAAAATTTTTTCTGCAACTTATATAAATGTTTACCAACCACATTTTTTAAGAACAAATTAAATATTTTATAAAAATATTTATATTTATATAATATATTAATTATATTATTTAATTTTTAAAATTTTTTTTTTTTATTTATTTATTTATTTATTTATTTATATGCTTTAATGAAAAAATTTGGGCACCCCTATTAATTTTAATCATTTTTATTCTAAATATTTGGGGTTTTCAAAGCCCTTTCAATTTGAATACAATAACTTGGCACAGTAATATTTCCGGAAATTTTTTGAACTGAGGTTTATTGTACTAACCAAAATGTGCAATATCATTAAACCAAATTTTCTGGTCAAAAACTGGGTACCCTTATCATTTTACGATTTGAAACTCCTTACACTTTTTATTTTACTTTTTTGAAGCCAACTTGGTTTTGTAACCTCACGGGCTTTGAACTTCAAGCCCGGGGTATCCAAAAGATGAGAAATGGTATTTAAGGTGGCCAATTGCAAGTTTTCTCCTATTTGAATCTCCTGTGAAAGTGGCATCATGGGGTCCTCAAAAAAAATCTCAAAACTAAAACAAAGTTGTTTAACATAGTTGTTCAGGGGAAGGGGTACAAAAAGTTTTTTTTCGAGATTTAAACCCTTTAGTTTCCACTGTGAGGAACATAAAAGGAAATGGGAAAACCAAGGGAGAGTTTTTTGTTAAGCCCCGAATTTGGGAGGCCAAAAAAAAATATCAGAAAGGGAGAGAAAAGAATTGGAACATCAAGGACAATCCCCAGACCCCCCCAAAAGCGCAGATAATCTTGCGCAGATGGTGCCCCTGTGCACGGGCAAAAAATACAGTACACTTTGCACAAGGAGAAGCTGTAGGGGGAAAATGATGCGAAAGAACCGTTTCTGAAAACACGCCACAAACAGAGTCGCCTGAGGTATGCAAAAAAGACATTTGGACAAGCCAGCTTCTTTTGGAAGAAGGTCCTTGGGGGTGATGAAACAAAAATTAGTTGTTTGGTCATACAAAAAAACGTTTGCTGACGCCCCAAAAAACAGCTTCCAAGAAAAACCTGTACCACTGTTTAAAAATTTGGGGGGGTTCCAATGCTTTGGGGTGTGGGCCAATCCGACACCGGAATCTTGTTAAAGTTGAGGGGCCCCGATTCAACTCAAAATACAGATTCTTCAGAATAATGTACAAGAGTTAGTGATGAATTTGAAGTTACGCCGGGGATGGATATTTCAGCAGAAAAATGATCCCAAACACAGCTCCAAATCTACTCAGGCATTCATGCAGAGGAACAATTACAATGTTCTGGAATGGCCATCCAGTCCTAGACCTGAAAAATCATTGAACATCGTGGGATACTTTGAAGCGGGCTGTCCATGCTCGGCGACCATCAAACTTACCTGAACTTGAATTGTTTTGTAAAGAGGAATGCTCAAAAATACCTTTATCCAGGATCCAGGAACTGATTAAAAGCTACAGGAAGCGACTAGAGGCTGTTATTTTTAAATTAAATATTAATGTCACTTTTCTGTTGGGGTGCCCATACTTTTGCACCGGTCAAATTTGGTTTAATGCATATTGCACATTTTGTGTTAGTACAATAAACCTCATTTAAAATCCGGAAATATTACTGTGTCCATTAGTTATTAGAATATCAAAATTGAAATGGCTGTTGCAAACACCCAAATATTTAGAACTAAAAAGATTAAGATTAATAGGGGTGGTGCCCAAACTTTTTCATATATATATATACTGATAAACTCCTGAATTTTGGCTGCTCCTTTGTGATTTACGGTTCCAATTAATCCTCGGTGGGGATCGACTGTGAAGCTAGGAGTGGCCGCGACAACAACTATGAAGGAAAGCCTATTATTTGTTTCTAAACAACTCCACGAGAAGGCGCCTTATGTTACTGTAGTGGTCATGAGCATTCCACATAAAGAATACATTGGGAA
The DNA here is from genome assembly GCA_025379985.1 of Phyllomedusa bahiana. Classification (NCBI taxonomy): domain Eukaryota; kingdom Metazoa; phylum Chordata; class Amphibia; order Anura; family Hylidae; genus Phyllomedusa; species Phyllomedusa bahiana. The sequence continues at coordinate 109,630 of JAODAL010000838.1, read as the reverse complement.
TACAATGTGTACAAAAGTTTAAAATGAAATGCAGTATGGGCTATATCCTTCACAGTCAGTACATGTTACATCTGTTTGTTGCATCTCAGGCTTTTCCGTGTTATAATTGTTCCATGAACTAATAGCTTGCACTAATATCTACTTCACAAGTCAATATCAAACAGGCTGAAGTAAGCAGATATATATTTAAGTATGACATACGTACACCAATTTATAGATAGGCGTCTCTAACTATCCATTTTATTCTGTTTCTATGCTCTGTGCACCTAAGGGTATAAGACATATTTTATCCGTCACACAGATAATCTCAGCATGCTGTTTACTTGCTCTAGGGGAAGAATAGACTTATAAAATCTGTGCTACAAGACTATCAAAAGACAAGTGCGCGAAAGGCTGTACTTGAAGTTCCTTGGTTTCATCTATTTGCATTGTATCAAGTCTTAATGTGGCATCGACATTACATTGCATAAATGGAATCAACATTTCCTTGTAAACTGATGTCCTCTTTATTCAGTTGTCTTTGATCTAAATCCAATATGGCATCTGTTTTGTCAAGAGAGTTTGCAATAGGTTAGAAATGCTCAGTCGCACAGGCCAAGAATAAGAGGTTTACAATGCCCTGTTGAATAGCACTTTATATACTCAATAGTCTTGATAGGGTAGTGCTATGCATAATACCATGACAAAGAAATGTACAAAGGCAAAATCTATTGAATACTTAAAGCATAAGCATGTGAAAGATGGGAATGTTATTTTTAAAAACAGATCTTGTTCTAAAGTGTTTTTTGCTAGGGTTTACAAAAAGTGATTGCTTTTATTTTTGTTTTTAGTGTTTTTGTTTTATGTAGAGTTCAAGAATGAAGTAATTTAACATTTTAGAATTTTTATATGTACCAGGCATCATGGAGCATAAACATTTCATGTTATGTCTTTTTCTTAGGCCGTGTCCCTATGACAACTTTTCCTGTTACTTAACTTATTTGCATCGTACAGTAGGTCTAGTGGACCTCAAGCAATCAGAAGCCTGCTTTTGAATATGGCAGGAGAATAAAAGAAAATGTATGGTTACTGGAACAATGTAGGAAAATGAATATTGTGGCAGTGACACCAACACAGAAGTTCTTTTCACAGGAAACCCCAAACTGATAACTTGAGGCAGTAATGTCAAAAATACACTAAAGAGACAATACATAGATCATTTGGTAGTTTTCCTTTGTCAGTTACCACAGTGCTGGAACAATGCTAAATGACATATTCTTCTTAGTGACATCTATATATAGGAATGCAAATGGGACATTTTTAAATCCTACATACTTATATATTTATGTTACATATATAATTATGGTCAAATTAAATTGCATCTAATGTTAAATAATGTATGTCATTATTACAGGACTCAAGTCAAAACTGTCTATTAGGGGAGGATTTATCAAAACTAGTAATACATACAGACAAGTCAATGTATTATCAAGCACAAGCAAATACATTTTAGCTCTCATTATTCTAAGGTCTAAAAGATGCAACATTATTATTGGCTATAGGCATCTCCTACAATTTTACTATGTTTTCCACTAGTCTTCTACATTAGAATATGTTGAAAGATTTAAAAATATTTGTACTTTCCATAATGAAACAATTAAAACAATTTAGTGGGGCATATGTTAAAAATAAAACAGTAACAAAATTAAACATATATAAAAGTTTTTTTTTAACCCCTGGTTTAAATTCATTATAGGGACATTCTTTTTTTGAGCAAAAAACTGGTTATCTACACACCGCACTTTTTTATAGGAATAAAATTAAACCCACAAGGCCGTTTTTAAAATTTCGAACTCATTGTTGGTTGCTTTCTGCTCTTGCTTCTAGAAAAGAGACCCTGAGCAAGGGACCTCTCTCTATAATATCCATATGTCTAAATCATTCATATAGAAAATGGTTGTCTTGGTGAGATAACTCTTTTAAATCTTTCCACCCTGCAGCCTACCATTATGTTACGACAGCAAGATAGTCATGGTAAACTGCTAAAAAGCTGTAGGTGCTGGAGCTTGTACATCACTAGTAGGTGCCATGGTCAGGATCAGTAATAAAAATTTTTTGGGTTTTAGGGGTTCCCCTTTTAAGCCCATTGGCCAACGCGATTATCCCCAGGGGGGCAAATCGGTTTACAAAAAAACCGATTAATATATTATATTTAATATATATATATATATATATTAAAAATATCAGAATTGGGGACACAAATTTTTTGGCAACCGTAACCTAAAAATAATGTGTCTGCCATAGTGAGCGCCATTAAAATAAAGAAGATAAGTGCTCAGGAATTGCTATTTTTTTTGTTTATCTATTCCATAATTCATACACTAGTTCATTGAAGTTGCATCATTAGAGAACAGCTGTTGGAGATTGCGGTACCTCCAATGGGCTAACCTGCACTTTCTCCCAAAACCCCAAACCCCCCCCAGAAACCTGTGGGATCAGCGGTCCCATGTAGAGGTTCGTAATCTTTACCCTGAAACCCCAATGCCCCGGGCAGTGGGTAACCCTGAAGCTCCTGGGCCCCGATGCAAAGAATGAAATAGGGCCCCCCCCCCCCCGTTTTCCATGTGTCATTACAATGCTGGTGTCCCCCTTTGTGGCGAAGGGGGTTTTTGGGGGCCCCCCAAGTTGCTGGGCCCGGTGGGCTTTCTACCTCACAAACCCCTATATTAACCCCCCCGATGAGGGGTGCCCCTTTAAGGAGTGGGGGGTGCTATGCCCCAGCAGTCAATAAAATCAACTTGGAACAGCAGAGATATCATTTCCAACCGTTTAAATTTAGCTTAAGGGGGACATGACATTTACTGAGACACTGACATTTTTTGATGGTGTATACCCACCACTGTTATTGGCTTTTGTTTCATTACATTTTTTGAGACTAGAAAATTAATATTGCATGCTATGACTTAAATTTCCTACTTTCAGGATAAAATAGCAGTGTAGCTTGCATTTTTTTTTTTATATTTGTCACCGAAAAGCCAAATATCCCTAACTTTTGGTGAGTAATGTATATTCAAAAACTGATCCTGCAAAAATAAGATCTCAAACAGACTAGTGGACAGAAAAAAGGGATTGTATAATGGTCTTTATTGTATGAAAAAAGCAATAAACTGTTGGTCTATAATTGTAACAACCCCTGGAATAAAAGTCATTTGAACAAAGAAAATTTCGTAAAGCAAAACCAAAAAACAATGGCTAAGTTGCCATTGTTTCTTTTATTGCCCCACCCACAAACATATTAACATATTACTGGAGGGAGTACTCCAGTTATTAACATATTCAATACATTATATATACCCCAAAAAGTTGTCACTAAGAAGCGCATTGTCTTTAAGGGGTTAATATTATTTGTCTCTTTGTATTTACTGTTTGAGTAATTATTGAAATTTAAATTCTATGTACACTGATTGGCCATATAATAGCATTATTCTATACAGTTGTAACATGTCAAAGGGTAGGTCAGATGTTATTTAGAGTGTCTGTCATATCCTCCTTTTTATTCTTCCGCATTTTAAAACTCAGCATGGAGAAAACTGAACTCATCATGTTTCCCCGTTCTCACACATTATTCATCCTCCTAAACCATCAGTCACTCTCCACAGCCCCTCAAGTCTGCTGCCTTGGGATAACCTTTAATGCCAACCTGTTTTTAAAACTGCACATCCAATCCTTTTTAACCTCCTGTTACTTTCACCTTGAAAGCATTTCTCAAATACACTCTTTCCACAATCTTGAGTCTTCCAAAAAGGCTAGTGCATGCCCTCATCATTACCCACCAGGACTACTGCAACATTCTTCTTTGTGAACTTCCATCTAACATGCTTAAATCAGTCTAATCCATCTTCAAGTCTTCAGCCACGCCTCTCCAAAAAATTCCTTCACTAGCTACCTACTGCCTAGACAATTTAGTTGAAAATATAAATAACTACATACAAAGCTTTCCATAACTGATCCCCTCCATACATTTTTGACAAAATATTCTGATACCTTCCCTCCAGTAATCTTTGATCCTCATAAGACCTTTGACCGCTACTTCTTGTCTGTCGCACACATAACCATCTGTGATATTTCTCCAGCACATCCCCTGTACTCTTGAATTTGCTACCCTAACTCATCAAACTCTTCCCACCTTTGAAACCTTCAAAATCAACAAAAAGACTACTGTCATCATAACACTACCATATGAGCAGCTTCTACCATTTTTTGCTGTGTTTTTTTATCTGTCATTGTCCTCTTTCCCTCTGTATCAGTTTGTCACTGATTTAGTTTATGTTTATTGTACTTGTTTTTTCATATGTTATGCACTTCACACCTCTTTTACATGGGATAACATAATAAATATTACTATGTAAGGCCATATGTTAGTTTTTGAACTTGATGTTTTGGAGGCAGAAAAATGTTCTACTGGGAAACCTTTCTTCCTATCATTGAACTTTAAAACATGGTATTTACCTGGACAGTGGTATTCACATAGTATACGTCTTATGGAAACAAAATATTCCATGATGACAGTGGCCTTTTTCAGAATAATAATGTGCAGAGTGCAAAAATTCAGCAATTATTTACATTAAAAATAAATAAATCAAGGTACTGACTTGGTCTCCAAGTTCCCCAGATCTCAAGAATGATTGAGCATCGGTGGCATGTGCTAAAAAACAAGTGTTGACCATGGAGGCCCTACCTTGCGACTTATAGAATTTAAACAGGTTATTCAATTTGAATAATAACTAAATAGTAAGCTGTCCATGCTGGAAAAAAAACTATACTCACCTACCTTTGCCCCTCCATTCCAGTACTGGGTTTCTACATGCCTCTGCTTACGTCACTATCCGGAAGTGAACAGATCAGAACAGTAATGTACACAGGGGTATGTGACCACTGCAACCAGTCAGGAAGGAAAGATAAACAGAAGGCCATGGAGACCCAATACTGGAACGGAGGAGTAGAGGAAGGTGAGCATAGATTATTTTGCTTTTGTATGGCAGATATTTTGTAGTGCCAGATACAGTAAAACACCTTTACAAATATTGTGTGTTTTATGCCTTGATAGGATAGAGCTATTTCGGTGGTAAGATGGGAACCTGCATGATATTAGTTAGGTGTTTGGTATGTTATGGCTAATATGTGTAATTATTTTCATCCAGGACATATTTGTGTGTAATGGATGGATACAGCTCAAGCAACAAAAAAGTATTTCAAAATATCTTAAATCAGCTGCTAAATGTTCATCCATGGTCGGGTGTAAATAGATTATATTATGGTATTATATTCATAGATCAACATAATAGAATACTTCGTGTAAGAGACACAAATCTATAGATACCAGAGAGTCTGATTGTCAATAAATCTGCATGTAACCTAGAAATGAATGCCTTTTATTACCGAACCAAAGATTAAGTATCTGTCACTCCGAGTCATTTTAAATAAAGTGAAAAGTCACTAGAACATCATTATTGAAGCTGTTAGATGGCACTAACATAATTTGATATCTCAGGCTAATTCAAATGCACAGTGCAGTATATGCAATATAGAACTGACTATCCCACATGTTCGTAAGTGGAAGATTTCTGCAACAGTAGTGCTAATCACATTTATTAATGTCTGATTCCTGATGTGTATGTATCATTTTTGCTGTCCAGTTCTGAAACTGAGAAGCTGAAGTTTTTACTTTTTGAATAATAGTAAATTGTTTATTTGGGGCACTGTTTATTTTATTAGAGGTCAATAAATTATTATGTATTGACCTTAAATATGCAAATCATCTCCCTGTCCTTGCCTGTTCTGAAGAGGACCTCCAAACCACTCAAAGTCCCCAAGGCTTATGAGAGCATAATTCAGTTACTCAGCATCACAAGCTGAGATCTTTTGTTAAGATTTTCCTTTGCAGGCAATTAAATCTGAGTTGCAATATTTTAAACCCTTAAAGAAAAAATTCAACCCCCACCTCACATTTAAAGAGACGTCCATTTTTGCGAACAGTCATGTCAAGAAATAAACTAAGATTCAGACAGTATTATGAGCCTAATTACAAACAGGGCATCCATGTGTCATACGTCCAACAATTTGCATCACTGAAATGCAAAGTAATTCAAGAAAAGAACGGATAAGGTCAGCTAAGGTTCATCTATATAAACCACTAATAATTCTATAATGTCTATTAGAGCCCATACACAACTACATAAAATACTATGTACTTGTACATTTAAAAATGTCTGGTAGGAAATCAACACTATAGAAATAAAAGCACAGAGCAACTGCAATCCATGTGCCAGGCATAACATAATACAAAAAAAGGGAAATAATAATCACCACATATAATAAAAGCAGGGAGGCATGGAACCAATAAATAAAAAGCTACAACAAAAAACGTAAATATATAAAAATATCAGTAAAATGGGAAAGACCTATGTCCCAAATGATGCTACAGGTTTTGCCAAAAGTTTACAAGCCTGGTAGAATTTTTGCTTTTTTGGCCCTTTTTTTAGAGAAAATGAAGATAACACAACAACTTTTTTTTTCCCCTCATGGTTAGTGGTTGGGTGGAAAAAATTTATTGTCAAAAACCCGTGTTTCTCTTTTTAAAAAATTTTTTGCACCAAAAAAAGCCAAAAGCCCGATAAAAAATTCACATCCCCCATTTTTTTAACCCCGGTTGTGTTTTTCCCCCTCTAACTTCAATGCAGTTTAAAGGTTTTTTTGGGGTTTGGTTGTGAATGAGGCTCTTTATTGTCTCAGTTTGGTAAAAGCGCCCATTCTTTTTGGGAAAAAAACCTTTCCCATTCCTTTTAAATTCCTGGGCTGTCTTGATGAATTTTCACACAGAGTGGTAAAAGTTATTGGGGGTCAGGAGAATGAAAGGGGGCCCACTCCAAACCTTCAAATTTGGGCTCTGCTTACCCAATGCCCAATGGGAATTGGCCTTTTTTTTTGGTCTTTGTCTTGTTGGAAAACCAAAAAAACCCCCCATGCACAGCTTCTGTGCTGTTTGAGTGAAAAATTTTTCCTCCAGAAATTTGTTTGATAACGGAAAAATAGGAAAATTTTTGGAAAACCCCCTCCAAATGTAACTTTTATTTTTGGGGCCCCAAAAATTGTTTTTGGGCCTTCACATCACCCCCAAAATAAACCTTTTTTCCAGAAGTTTGAGGTTTTTCCCTTGTGTTTTTGGGTATTGCAGGCAATACTTTTTTTGACTCCACCGCCGCCCATTTTTTTTAAAAGGCCCTTTTCCTTTTTAATTGTGAAACTGAAATTTGAAACCACCGTATTTTTTCAGGAGCCCTGAATTTCAGCTTTTGTTATTTGGGGGGGTTTTTTTTCTTTGCATCCAGAAAATTTTTTCCTTGCAGTTGTGGCCGACTTTTTTTGTTGGTCTTCCCTAAACCTTTGGTTTTGGGTTTTCTTACGGGCCCCCCTGACTTTTTTTTTTGTTAATCACAGTTTAAAAAATGCTGACTTTAAATTTTCAATTTCCCTTTGGGAATTTTTTTTGAAAACCCTTTTCCCTTTTTTATACCGTTTTTATACAGTTTTAAAATACTTTTTTTTTCCCCCTAGATCCCCCCCACAATTATTTTGGGTTTCTCCATTTACCCCAATCCAGAAACATCAGTGGCTAGATGAAAGATGCAAGAGTCTGTCTGGATCCCAGAAACTCACTCAGCTTTTAGGCACACACACTGATTACAAGCAAACAGGTCACAAGTGAGGACATTACCGTTAGTATTCATTCAAACCCATTTGTGTCAACTTCTGTGTATGTTATCAGGCCAAAATGACCATAATATGTGAACTTTTGATCAGCGTCATGTGGATGTTTTTGGTTGTCATTATGATTTAAAAAGAGAAAACACAGTAGTTCGACAATAAATGGCTTCACCCAACCACTAGCCATGAGTGGAAAAAAAGTTTTTGTGTTATTATTCATATTCTCTGAAAAAAAGTACAAGAAAGCAAAAATTCTGTTGGGGCATGTAAACTTTTGAGCACAACTGTATACCAAGCAAACAAACCCATACTGTGTATACCAAAATCTAGAGAAGAAACACAACACTGGAGTAGTAGGCTCAAGCTTACCTAAATCATTGTTCTAATTTATAGCACTCAGATACTACATAACAGAAATCTGCATGCTTACTTTTTCACTGAGGCTGACTTTCTTTGCTACTCCTCTCCCACTGTTAAAAGACAAAACTTATAGCAAATACTGCTTAACCTATAGCTGGGCATTTCAAGGTACTTAAGAAGTTGCCACTTTATTTACTGATAATAACATGCTATTGCTGCCCAAATGAACATAGGAAAAAAATACTTTCTTCCTTACCTCCACTCCAGCACAGGTTCTGCAGAGTCTCTCTCCAGTCTTCCGCTTTCGTCCTGTCTCTGGCCAAATGGGACATCACTGCTGCAGCTGCTAATTGGCTCCAACAGTCAGGTGCTACTGCCTTACATCACTGTTCAGAAGTAAACAGCTCTGGATAGTGATGTAAGTCAGTAGCATGTGGCTGCAGTGGTGACATGCTATTTTTTTCCAGGGACAGGAAGAAAAAAAAAAAAACAGAAGATGCCCATGGCTTTTTTAGTGACATCCCACTCAGCTGGGGAAGAAAACAGAAAACCATGAGAGATACCGCAGAGCCAGTGCCAAAACAGAGATACGAAGGAAGGAGAGTATGCTTCTTCTATTTTTTTTTTATTTGAGCAGCAATGGCCCATACTTGTATTTTTTAATATAGTGGCTAACCTCTATAAGGCTGTATGGGAGTCTTCTCAATGGGTGAGCAATGGCATTATTTTTTTTTTGTTCTATGCAAAACTGTTTCTTAGTTATGTTCCTGTGGTTTGACTTCTTTAACCGCCTTTATTTTACCCTTTGCGGAAATTTCCCCCTGTCCTGACCTTCGCTTATGTACCATATGCCTATGTCTCTGTCTTTTTACTGTCCTAATTTTTTCCCCATTTATGTTTTTGTAAAGGTTGTTGGGGAAAAAATATCTCGGAAAATTACATCTGGGAAATCCCATACCACTAAGAGACTGTAAGAGTGAAGAAGAGCCCCTTTAGTTTTTGGGTTCCCCCCTAGAATACCAAAAGATTATATTCCGGGATCTTTAAAGGGGTTGTCTCGTACAAAGAATAGCTTTCAATTGTAGGGAACAAAAAATAAAGACATTTTCCAAAATATTTGCTTTGTTCCCCCTTGTTTTTCCTAGGAGATACAAGGAATTTTACCCCCTGGCGTTTCAGTTCCCCCAGTAATGAGTAAACAAATCTCCCCCTCGTTTGTTCAATAATAACATTTTAGTGATGCACAACGGGTTTCAGCATGTCCCTGTGACAGCAGTAAAAACTTGATTTGTGTAAAATAAACAGCACTGTAATTTTGGGGTTTGTTTGGGGGGTCAATAAGAAGTCCTGTTGTTTTGAGAACTAATCGATCTAATTTTTCATCTGAAAGCAGAGCAATGAGCTGGAGCTGTACAAGCTGTATGCAAGAGCATATCAAATGAGTCAGTCTGAACCAGGAAGTGGCGAGTATTTATTTATGCATGTCTGAAACCTTTAAGGAGACAACCCTTTAAGTTTGATAAAAATTGTGAGAACATTTGTTTTTTTAACTTGGCCTCTGTTGTTGCCCAAACCATTAAAGAAGAACTGCGAATATGAATGGTTGTCTGTATTGTCTTTTGTTGTTGTCTTATTTGTTTGTTAAGAGTCAAATGATTCAAGTCCCCCTTAAATTTTGCTAGTCTGGATTTTTTTTGGCACGGTTAATTTTAAAAGTGGATATTGTTTGAGCGATTTTTATCGACAAAGTTTTAAATGGCAAGGTTTTTATGGTGATCGAAATTTCCGATCATGCGATAATTAAGGTTAAAATTGAGCATACTTTAGATCGCCCTTTTTCGGCGCTTCCCTTTTTTAAATTTTGGCGGCCACAATTTAGATTTTCAGAATAGGCAGGGGGGGATTTTTGGGTGCGACGTCATGACTGGGGGTGTTAAAGGTTGCGATTGCTGGAAAAAACACATGACCTGTTTTACATGAACAGCTTTCCGTTTCAGCCTCAGTGTCTCTCAGGGCCCCCATAGGGGTAGGGGCCCCGCGCTCTGCCGTGGCCCAAAAAGCTCAGCAAATTAGCTATTTTCTGCACAGGAAACCTCTACTATTAGCTGTGACCCTTCCCCTTTATTAGATTTGAGATTTGAAATTTTTTTTAGTTAGCTAGAGAATTTTAAAGCAATCACCACTGTAAATTTAGGGTGGGGAGCGGGGGGGGGGGGGGGGCCCCGGGCGAAAAACAGACAAGCTCTACTTAAAAAAACCGGAAAAGTTCACCAAGACTTGTGTAAAATTGTAGTGGAAAATCTTTTTAAAAAACTTTTTTTATTAAATATTTCCTGGATATTAGGCAGCCTGAACTTATATGGGTACAATCATTTTAGTAACAGCAGGGCTCTTTTTTTACGAAAAAATCCCTTTTATTATCAATAGGTGTTCATTTTCAATTTTTAAACCATTACACCTGGGGACTGTTAAAATATCCACCTTGCAGTTAAAATTACAATACACAAATTTGTGTCGCACAGGTGTTTGTTGCCAAAAATACCGTGTATCGTCGAAAAACACAAGCTACGTTTTTTTTTTGACTTTTGCGCACCCAGCATTTTCATTGAGCAGCATCCACGAAAATCTTAAAACAGAAATTTCTTATTCACCACGGGTGAATTAAAAGGGTGCAAAAAATACCTTTTATTAACCAAAAACATAACATTCGTTTTTTTTGACTTTTGCACACCCACATTGTTATTGGCAGCACCCAAAGTAAATCATAAAACACAATTCTATAGTCCCCACAGGTGAATTGAAAGGTGCAAAAAATAGTTATTATACGAAACATAACAGATAGGGTTTTTTTTTTTTACTTTTGGCACAGCTTTTTTTCATTGACGCAGCTTCCACAAAATCTTAAAAAAAATTCTATAGCACCACAGGTTAAAATTAAAAAGGTGCAAAAAAATTTGTGTATATACGAAAACATAACAGATACGACCCCTTTTCCCCCCGGATTTTTTAAATCTGGGGTCAGACAGGTTTAATGTCTTTTATGCGGCCGGGACGGGTATAGTCAATGCCCAGTAAACTAAATGGTGGTTGAAAGACTCCATTTTTGCGGCCTTTTTTTAAATCGGGGTTATGCGGTTTTTGGGGCCCATCGCGTTCCAGGACAGGGATTAAAAGTCCAGGTTCAATTAACATAAAGGTTTTCAAATCATATGCCTTTGGCACTTTTTAATTTGGGGGGTGTGCGGGTTTTAAGGGGTCAGGTGTGGTACAAGACAGGGTAGTGAATGGTCTGTGACTTTTTTTCTTGTGCTTTTTTAACCTAAGTGTTTGCCTAAGTGTAGCACGTTCCATTTGACTGTTTGGGGTGTTAATTTTCAGCTTCTCCGCCTTGTTTTGGCGGGTAATAAAAAAAGGTGTTTTGTCTCCATGAATTTAAAGGTAATGTCATAATCGATGCTCACTATCGAAAAACCTTTTTTGATAGCGGGCCGGGGCCGACTACCCCGCTCGACTGTAGCCAACGAAACGCTCAACACTTGGGTATCTAAAATTGTATATGGCCCTGACGATAGTTTATTTTTTTGCAAACAGATTTCTTACGGATACTATCTGACCTGGATTACTCATTGTCTTATATCTGCCTTTTCCTTTTTTATGCCTTACTTATGTCACTTAAATTGTTTTGTTTTTTTTACATATGTTATTTACCATTACATGTGTAATTTTATATTGCAATACCAAAAATAAAAACTGTAAAAAAAAGAAGTCTTTAACTAGTAACCAAATAGTCTCCAAAACAATGGGAATCTCGCAAGAGAACAGAGAGTGATTTTTGATCACTATATTTATATTTTCAAAAGGACACTTAAACTCTATCAGTTTTTCTAGCTATAAAAAACAAAATGTAACTTTTTATTTTTAATATTAACCTCTTTAACACTATTTAAAAACCTATTTTAACCTTCAATTTATCCCTTTTTTACTTCTGAAAGAATAGTCCTTTTCATTTACGTCTGGTGGAACACCACCTTTAACAGGATACCCCTGCGCAGGTGACAAAGTCAGCCCGACCTCCCCAAAAATGTTTCACCACTAACTGGATCATCAGGGGTTTTTGAGGTCCTTGATTTCCAACTCTGTCTACAAGTGTCACTCGCTGTAGAGGGTATAAAAAAGGGAAAAACCCTTATATGTTTTTACCCCCAAATTAAATTAGGGAGATTGCCCAAGTATTGTTTGGGGGGAAACCTTTTTTACTGGAAAAGTTATTGAATTACGTATAAATAAGGCTTTCCTTTTTAATAAGGGGGTGTTCCACCAAAACTTGAAAAATAGAAAAGGACAATTTCCTTTCAGAAGTAGGGAAAGGGAAAAAATTGAAAAAGTTAAAAATCAGGTTTTTTAAATTGTGTGTTTTAGAGGTTAAAGTGTTTTTACTTTAATTACAAATTTTAGGGTTTTTAGGTTTTATAGATAGAAAATTTGTTTAGAGATTAAGTTTGCCTTTGGAAAATTTAAAAATTACAACCCAACCCCAGCCCACAGCATTTTTGCTAGAATCGGGCATATTACTTGCGGGTAATTTGAGTTTTTTTGGGGGGGGAAGTTTTGCTGCGGGAAAGTTTTGGCAATAGGGCCCAAAAAAGCAATTATAGGGAAAAGGGCCCCCCACTTTTCCCTTTTTTTAACTAAAACAAGCACCCTATCTAAAAAACGTTCCCCTAAATTAGATCTTTCAAAAAAAGGGTTTTCAAAGGGTGGACACTCCAAATTAAGTTTTTTAATTGTGCACATATAAGTAAAAGTCAAATTAAATTCTGTTTAATCTTTAAATGAAAATTAAAAAATGTTTTAATCAACCACAAGACTTTATTCTTGCACTTCAGTAAAGTCTATTTTTCAATTACCCAGAAGAGTCAAATTCAGCATGTTTGAATCAAAGGGTATTGTACACCACTTGGAATGTTGCTGGAGGGCTACAGTAGTTATGTAGGTTTATTGAGTAAAATATAAAGTGAGCATACAACACCGTCTTTTAAAAGGTTTCAATTTCTTGGTTTTGATATTGTAAGAGAATAAAAAAAAAGCATGAGCAATTCATAAGAGAAAAGCCCCAGGGAACCATTACGTTAAATACAAGTATACTATAACCACATTACAGGAGTACTAAACCTATAATACACACTAAAATAAGTAAAACCTACTAAAGCTGTTAATTTTTGCAAAATTTATATTCTCAAGATTCTCTGAACAGAATATTAAGTAGTAATAAATAAGGGATGTTTTGAACTTCTCATCTGTAATCCTATTGGATAATAATTTATTCAATAACTACCCTACATAAGAAGCTAATCACAAGAAACAAATTAATTGAAATTGTCAAAAGTAGCTAAGATACAGATAAGTTAAACAGAGAGTAAAGTTTCAATAACCTTTACATAAATTAATATTACAAATGAATATTAGAAACCTTGCAATATTTATTGAACCTTTTTTTTCCTTTCTACCCCCCATCACCATCATTTATAACTCATCATATGGAGAGGGAAGAGGAAGATAAAGGGAGCTGCAAAGTAATACAGAGACACAGAAAAATTGTTGTATCTCACCCCAATTCTTGATTCACAGCTAACATTGCTTAGTACTGCTCATTAAAAATGATTGTTAAAACCAGGGTTCTCGCTTCCCATACCCGACTTTTGGTTTATTTTCCAATGACTATTGTTCTTGTTTTGCAAAAATCTTGTGATTGCCAGCATGTAATGCTTGTACTTATAAAATGTAATTATTTTATTGTAGCATTCAAATATAAAAATAGTCCATATAGTAGGAACAGAGGACAAGGCACTTATGGTGTGCCCAAACGATTCACTGGAAACGTAACTAACGCGTTTCGAACTATGCCGTGATTAAGAGCTCACACAGTTCAAAGCATCAAGTTCCATTCCAATGACAAGTAATTTGTATGCCCTTTCCTCTTTCTATTTTTGGACAAATTTTAAAAAGTTTTTCAAGCACAAAATGTAAATTAATTTTTTTAAAAACACAGAAACCCTTGGAGGGCATCCCGTCTTTTTGCATTTATTTGGTGTTCTTTTCATGTTCTATACTTTTGCACAAGTGTGGGGGAACTGTACAGAACTTTCACGTTAAACTGATTGTTCCTGTTATAATAATATATATAATAACCCACCCGTTACTTTTCCCCGCTGCCTCTCCACCATGCTATCTTAACCTCTCCTCTCCACTGGGATCTTTCCATCTTTCCCTTTAAAAACCCACATAAACCCCTTATAAAAAAAACCCTCTCTGGACCTCCTTCTGATAACTACCACCAGTCCTAACCTGCCCTTTATCTCTAAACTCCTGGAACCTTGGTCACTCTCCCCCAATCCGCTATCTCTCTGCAAAATCTCTTTTTGACCCGCTGCAATCAGGTTTCCCCACCCCACACCCCACGGAAACTGCCTTAGTTAAAGTCTCAAAGACCTCCTAACAGCAAAAACTCAGGGTAACACTCATTGTTGCTTCTCTTGGGTCTCTCGCAGCATTTGACACTGTGGACACCCAACTTCTCCTCGCATGCTCAGCACCAGGCCTCCCGGACACCCCTCTCCCCCCCTTGGTTCTCGTCCACCTCTCTGACCGCCCTTTTTGTCCGTTTTCCCGGGTTTGCCTCCCCCCTTGCCCCCTTGCTGTTGGGGTTCCTCAGGATCATTCAGGCCCCTCCTTTTCATTGTACACAGCCCCCTTGGACAAACCTCTAGATTTTGGGTTCCAGAACCCTCTTATGCGGATGACACCCAATTATACACCTCCCCCGTACATCACTCCACCTTTCTACAAAACACCCCGTGACTGTCTTCCCCCTGTCTCTGACACATGTCCTCTCCCATCTAAACAAACCCACTAGACTGAACTTTTTGGGCTTTCCGCCAACTAAAACCAACCCCCCCCCCCCCCTGCTATTTCTGTTTTGGGGATGTGGGGACCACCTTTTTCCCCAGAGCAGGGGCCCCCTGCTAGGGGTTTTATTGGATTCTGATCTGACCCCTTCTCCCCCTAATCCCAAACCCTTGCCCGCCCTGTCCCCCTGCACCCCAAAAATATCCCAAAACCTTCCATTTCCCACTGTGGGGAAAAGCTCAAACTCCATTACGCCTTATTCTTTCCGTCTTACTACTGCAACCCTTGCTTATCGGTTCCCTCTCGCAAACTCTCCCCTCTCCCAAACTGTCCAGAATCAGCAGCCAGGCTTTTCTTTCTCCCACCCTTAAATGATGCCCTTTTCCCTGTGTCATCACGACTGGTTGCCCATCCATACAGGAACGATAAACTCAACTCTCAACCCCTAAAGCTCTCCACACCTGCTCCTCCCCCTACATCTCCCCCCTATCTCTGTCTCCGCCCTACCCGCTCCCCCGCTCTGCTGATAAACAGACTCATTCCTCAATCATCCGAACCCCCATTGCCCGCCTACAAGATTTCACACGTGCGGCACAATTCTTTGGAATATGCTACCGCGGTGCGATCAGCACATTCACAACCCTCACAGTTTTAAGAGGGCCCTGAAATACATCTTCTCGGTTCTCTGGCCACCAAGATCCCTAACTGCTATCACACACATCTGTCACTCCCTGCACTTGGGCACTCACAGGCCATTATCTGTATATAGATGTACAGTCTGGGTGGCAGGTTCATCCATTTTTCTTGTAAACCACCCCTATTTATGAAAACATGGCTGGACATTGTAAACTTGGCACTTCTTACCGTATGTTTCACCCATACACCCTAATAGATTGTAAGCTCTCACGAGCAGGGCCCTCACACCTTGTATCTCATTTGTAAGTACTTTTAATGTGTAATGACTGTATGTTTACCCGTGTATTTGTAAAGTGCTGCGGAATATGTTGGCGCTATAGAAATAAAGATTATTAATTATTATTATTATTATTATTATTATTATTGTTATATATATACATGTATAAATATATATATATATATATATATATATATATATATATATTTAAACCTTTTTTTCGTACTAAAAGATATATCAGAGCTAGACTTGACATTTAACCCATTGTGATACGTGCAGCGCAAATTTTTATTTTAACTTCTTAAGCCTTTTTTTAAAATCTTTTGTTGTGTCTTGATGTAAGGTGACATATAAGTTATCTCTGACAAGTAACCTTTGCTATATCCTGGAAATAATGGCACTTAAAATAGATAATAATAATTATAAAAATAATAATATCCTCCATGCTGCTACTTCATTCTGATGGTGTATTTTAATTAAATTAGGGTGCAGGATCTCCTCTTCTTTGTGTACAGCGTATGGGAGACATTATAGCAGCTAATCTGAAACCACTAGCTTAGGGAGAAATAAAAATTGTGCTGAAGTCTAGAGAGAGTGAAACAAGGAAAAAATTAACACAAGTTATTTCATGGCCAGAAATAGTGCTACTCCTTATATACACATACCTGAAAGTTTATCCTGAAAAGTACAGGCAGAGCCAGGATGATGGGAAGACAGAGATAGGCACCATCTCATGCATTATCGGAAGGGGGAAGGTATAGTGTGGGCTTAATTTTCCATGGGAGGGGAAACTATATACCTAATTTGCACCAAAATACCTTATCGTAGCCCTAAGTCCAGGTATGGTTTAAGAATCAGTTTAACATAGAGTTAAATATATTTTCCAAAAATATTTTTATATAATTTAAATGAACATACAGTTGAAACCAGAAATTTACATACACTATAAAAAAGACAAAAATGCATGTTTTTCTCACTGACATGAAGTCAATATAAACCTCACCCATTTTAGGTCAATTAGGATTATCAAAATTATTTATATTTGCCAAATGCCTGAATAATGAGAAAGAGAGAATTTTTTAAGTAAACGTGTGTCGGTGGCCTACTGCCACTAACACCAGAAATAATGCTTTTTTAACACACTCAATTCAAGCACATCAGTGACACATATTTGCCATCCACAATAATTCCTTGTGCCTTCCTACAGTACAAATAAAAAAACAGACTACATGAAGTCCAATACAGTGTTTTTATTGTCACCAAAGTATAGTCCTGTACGCAAAACAGCACAATGGACCCAATAACATGAAAACGATGTTGGTATTTAGTAAAGACTTACTAGATCTCTAAATATCACTAGTTGAAATGTAATTAGATATCATCATTGTAATATTAACTCACATGTAGTATTTAAAGATGTAATACAATAGAATAGTAGAGAATGTAGTACTGTATACTTATGTGTAGGTCTATAGAAAAAGAAGTAGCCATCACAATATTACAATACAATAAGTTGACCCAAATGACAATGTCAGCTATGTCGTATCTGTACATCTAATTAAGAATAGAAATTCCTTGGAGATAAAGTCAAGTGTTATGATACAGCAGACCTGATTGAGGTGTGGCATTAGGTACATTGGCTTTTAGATATTGTAGTAGAGATATAATCAGTTTGTTCTATTGGCTTTTAGATATTGTAGTGGAGATATAATCAGTCTGTTCCATTGGCTTTTATATACAGTGGAGGGAAAGTATAATCAGTTTTTTTAATTGTCTGGTCTAGAGCTAATAAACCTCCTTAGAGGCTTTAGAACTGCTGTACCTCTTTTGGACATGTCAGCCTATAATTGATTGTACATAGTGCCTGTCATTATAGCATAATGTGTTTTTCCTGGAGAAGTTGTTGAGCATGTTTTCATTTTAAGCTTAATAAATCTGAATACAACGTTTATATAACCTATTGACACGTTTGGACCTTTTTGTGTAGGTGTTTATTTTCCTGCACAATTATGAAGGCTAGAGTATTTTCAATCGAAAATGTTTATTCAAAGTAAGAGGAATTATATACTTAAAAAGGTTGAGGTGGTTTTTGGTTTAACAATAAAAAAATTAAACAGCGTCACTCACCTGTGAAGCTTCGTTCCAGCATTGCTGCTCCTCAGGGCTGATGATGTCATGTGACAGTGTAGTCAATGACTGCTTATGCTGTTCATACAGAAATAAACCACTGAGGCCTGTGTCATGTGACCAATAAACATGGCATCATGGGTATGGGGCACTGTGAGCAGCAGCAGTGTTAGAATAGAGGTTTATTAAGTCCCAACTCCAACCAGAACAGCCCACTTAAACCAATGGACAACTTCTTTAACCCCTTAACTCCCAGGCCTGAAAAGTAGTTAATGACCAGAAGGTTTTTTTAGTTTTTGCCTCGTTGCGTTTCAACAGTTGTAACTTTTTTTATTTTTTCAGTGACGCAGTTGGATGAGGCCTCGTTTTATTTGAGAAACGTTGCACTTTATGGGGAAATAGTTTAAGTTCACTTATAAATAATTGCAGAATTTTTTTAATTTTTTTTATTTAATTTTTTAGTTTTTTTTACATTTTTTATTTTACACCGTTCACATTTCACACTTAATAACTTGTTAGATTAATTCTACAGGTTACTATGGTCATGTGGATACTTAATATGTGTAGGTTTTTTTGTGTGTGTAATTTATGCACAATTATTTTTTATTAAATATTTATTTGTATTTTATTTTATTTTTTATTTTTTTGCACTTTTTATGTTTTTTTTAATCCCATGAAGAGAGAACTGTTTTACATTTTTTTTTTTTTTTATTTTTTTTTTTACACTTAGTAATGTATTAGCATATTCATATATGCTAATACATTATAATCTGTGAAAGTCTGACACAGGCAGTGATTAGGACAGCACACAGTATGTCCTGGTCACTGGCTTAGTACACAGACAGCTCTGGGGCCACTCTAGGTCTCCAGGGCTGACTGTGCAGCCATTCCCCGGGCTCTGTCGGGTGACCGGGTGTTCCAATCACTCGACAGAGCAGGGGAACCCTTTGATTGTGCTGCGATAACGTGCCGGGCGCCGCAAACCCCGTAGTCTACAGCAACACCAAAAGACGTCGCTGTAGACGAATGACCCGTACCAGCAGACGTCAAAAGTCGGTGGGAGGTCGTTAAGGGGTTAAACAGAGATTTGCATTATTACAGTGTGAAAAACCCATAAAATTGTCAATTTCTTGCATTTCTTACTTTCATTTCTACCTCAAGGGAGTTTGGTATAGGGGAAAAGAAAAACATTATTTTATTCCCTGGCCAAGATTTATTGAATGCTATGTCTATTTGTCATGGCTAGCATAATAAGCAAGTTGAGTTTGCCCAGTGATGTCAAAATAATAGCTCTTACTGCTCCTGATTTCTGGAAAACACATGGCAGGAAAATCCTGCTTGGTAATCACCGCCTGAAATGGGTTATCCAGGGGATTTTCAAAAATGATTTTTGGTACTACTATGCTGATAAGATAGAAAAAAAAATACCTTCCTCCTCACCACCATCCCAGCACTGTCTCTGTGGCCCCAGGCCTTCTGTTTACTTCCACCACCAGCAGTTGGAATGTCACCACTGTAGCCATTTGGAGGCCATGTGCCACTGCCTTACATCCCTGTTGGTACACGAACACTCCAAGTGATGATGTTCGGCTGAGGCTGCAGTGGTGACATTTCGCTGCTGCTGAACGAAGTGAACAGAAGACCTGGGAGAGGCCGTCTGCAGAGTCAGCGCAGAAATACAGGTGAGGAAGAAGGTTAGTATGATTTTTTTTTTATTATTATTTTTTAGCTGGGAAGCAGTACCTCAAAATTTATTTTATTTTTAACACCTTTAATATCTGATTATTTATGTAATTAGATGTGATCATTTTTAAAACAGATATTTCTCACTATCAGGATATAAGAGTCGTTAGCCAAAAAACTGGTAAAAGCCCTCGCATGTGACTGTTGCATAAAACCTTTTCAAATACTCAAAGAATTAAAAAGAGTTATAAATACAATTGTCACTACAAAGAGCTAAGGGTAAAAATATGGATTTGTCTCCTGACAGAAGCTGGGTTCTGTCAAAGCAAGAGAAAGGCATGGAATTTATCCCTTATATGATATTATGCTTACTTTTGCACTATAAATAATAGCCATGCTGTTGGCGTAGTCTAGAAACCACTTACTAGATGGGTAATAGTCCTACAAGTCTATTTTATGGTACAAATTTTATTTTTATTAGATGGGTTTTGCTAGTTACTACAGAGCATCACTGATCTGTCGAATACAAAAGTGCCGTACTTGAAACATAACTTTTAATTCAAATATATGTAAATACCATATTATAATTCAAAGTGATCAATAAATAAACACAGACTTAACAATAAGTTATTCAATGAGACAGTATTTGACATAGAAATTATGCATACTCAAGGTTTCTTGTAATACCTTCTTTTATCATTCTGCATTTTCTTTACACCCTGTTGAACTTGTGTTGTTAATAAAAGGTTGGTTGGAAATACCAAAACACCATGATGTCACATACCCTATTGGCAGCACCTATTGGCAGTATTATTTCTAACACGGGAGTGACTCCGTACAGTGGGAATCGACCTCTGTTCATTGACGAAACCTATTTTGGTGATATGGCTATATGGTATAAAAACAACAAGTATCTTCTATTGATTTCTGAGGTTTTAGCGTTTTTGGTCAGAACATACGTAGTCTTTTTCAGTGAGCCACTGATAGGTGGGGCCACCCTTTTCGGGGCGACTACTCAACTTGTATTAGGGAAATGAATAGCGTTAGTGACAGGGGTTTCGTTATCACCTAGCTTTTCCAGCAAACCTTCTATTAATAACATTCAAGGTGTAAAGAAAATGCAGAATGATGAAGGAAATTATGACAAGAAACCGTGGGTCACATGTATGAAAACTGTCTAGGTCTAAGACTTTCTTTGTTGCCCATAGCAACCAATCAGAGCGCCCCTTTCATTTCATATAGATAAATATATAAATTTATTGATAAGCCTGTATTTATTGATCACTTTGAAATATAATATGGTGTATTTATATATATATATATATATATATATATATATATATATATATATTATATATATACACACAATACTGTTTTTTTTTCGGACTATAAGACACACTTTTTTCCCCCAGACTTGGGAGAAAAACAGAGTGCGTCTTAAACTCCGAATAATCTAGCTCCGGCTGAAGTTTCTAGACCGTGCAAACAGCAGCAGCACAGAGCGGGCGCACGCCTGTGGCAAATGCGGAGAGGTCTTCTACAACAAGCGGATGCTGAAGGCTTACCTCGGTGAGCGCTCAGAGCGGGCGGCAGCTCAGTGCAGCCAGCGGCTGCTTAGTGTACGGGCAGCCGCTCAGCATAGTCGTGTCTGCTCAGTGCAGCCTGTGTCCTTGGCTTGGAGGCAGACACTCCTTCCTCTGATAACCCCCTCCCCCCGCAATGTAATTTCAGGGGGGTAATCAGTTGCCATAGCAGCAGGAAACCTCACACAGGCTTCCATAACTGCCTTGTATGTGCACCTATTACATGCTGCCTATGGCATTTTAAAAAAATAAATATAAAAAGTTTAAATCACTTCCCTTTTGCTGTTTTACAAATAAAAAAAAATAAAGTTACACATAACCAGTATCGCCACATCCGTAAACGTCCGATCTATTAAAATATAGCATAATTTATCCCATGCGCTGTACACCGTAGAATAAAAAAATTCCAAAATTCCAAATTCCAAATGGTCATTTAATATCCCCAAACAAATTGGAATAAAAAGGGATCAGAAAGTCACATGTATCCCAAAATGCTAACAATAAAAACTACACCTCAGCCCGGACTTTTGCTTACATTTTTTTTCCATATTTTCCCCCTCTAAAACCTTAGAGTGTCTTATGGTCCAGTACGTCTTATAGTCCAAAAAATATGGTAAATATACAGGCTTATCAATATGTAGTGACAATACTGAGACAATATTTGACATGGAAATATATGTAGACTCGCAGGAGAACATGTATGAAAACTATACATAGCACTAAATAGCAATCAATCAGAGCTCCCCTTTCATTTTTTTTCATATATATCACCATTGGATGAATATAGAAATGTAGTCACTAAGATTTTTAAAGCTAATTCATTTTACTATAGACATTTTAAATCACCGTAACTTAACTAGAAAGTATCAAGCCAGCAGAATTACGTTCCAAACATCTTATAGCGGAGAAGTAAATTCAGACCTCTAAACTGTGGATTTAAAGTCCTTATTTTAAATGAACACATGGTAAAGGCTGATATGGTCTGGTCAACAACTATGGTTAGGTTTTACAAAGGAAGCTGCTTGCTTATCTTGTGCTGCAGAAGATGGCTCACACTTTGTTATGTGGGATTGTAATATTTCCATTTTGTGTACAATTTGAATTCTGCATTTAAAATAGAAACAGTTTACAATAAAAGAAAAGCAGGAATGTGAAATAAATAGTTTTGACATGAGAAATATACAAAGAATTTAGGTCTCTACTATTTTTTTTAATAAAACATACTGTAGAATGTTAAAAAAGTAATTAAATGCAATCAACTTTATATATAATGTAGTTAGCTGTTCTTGTAGGACAGTTGTTATTACTGTTACAATACTGTAAAATAATGTTCAGCTCAATAGCTAAGAAGCCTCTTGATTGGTTTAAAAATATCCTAAAGTTATGATACTTTTTCAACTAAACACGTGGTGGTATTTACCATTAACCCCTCCTGGACTGGACTATTTTGAACCTTACAAGGTTATATTAACCACATGAATTAGCTTTAAAAATGTAGACAAAGGTAAATAAATATTCATTATTACCAAATACATTGCTGTTCTGATTTTGCTTCTTTTCAGTCCAGAAACAGTTCGTACCTCCTGCTTGTGTACATAAGCTTCCCGATGTTATCAACCACCTCTCTCTGCTTTCTCTGCTCTAGCAGCAGCAGCCAGTATGGTCAAGATCAGACCTGGGCATTGTACGTCCCATGGACCGCATCCGGCCCTCTAGCTAGCTGGATGTGGCCTGCGGCGTACAATTCCCAGGTCTGCTTTAGACCATACCAGTAATAGCACTGAAGGCTCGCCACGGCTGGGTAGCGCTGAGAGGCCGTGGCAGGCCTTCAGTGCTACTATTATTATGCCCGTTATTGGTGAACTGGGCAGTGGCGCGATGAAGTGAAGTTCATCACGGCACTGCCTCTCCTTGTCCGCACAGCCATCATAGGCTGTGTGACCAAGTTGTTGCTGGAGGAGTGCCCCGGCGCTGGCGGTGTGATGATGTCACGCCACCAGTGTCGGGCAGAAGATGAAGACGCTCGGCCAGAGAAGGAGGAAAGGTAAGTATTATTATTATTATTATTATTATTATTTATTTTTTTATTAAACCTGCCTAACTGACGGGATATATATTTACCTGCCTGAAAGGGCCTATGTATATACCTGCCTGACTGGGGGGAAATGTATATATACCTACCTGAGGGGACATGTATATATACCTGCATAACTGAGGGAACCTATGTATATACCTGCCTGAGGGGACATATCTATATACTGCCTGACGGAGGGGACATGTATATATACCTGCCTGAGGGGACAGATAGGTATATATACCTACAATGCATTAGGCTGTAGAAACAATCGCGCCCCCTAGTGGTCATGCACCCGAGGAGGACTCGCAGTCCAAGTAAAAAAAAAAATGTTTTAAAGTGTAAAAATATAAATAAATATTAAAAGTTCAAATCATCCCCCTTTTGCCATTTTACAATTAATACAATTTCTGCCAAATTACACTTGATAACACTGCAGTTTGGTTAGATTACACTGGTTTATAATAGTAAAGACTCTTGATATTTCCTGTTTCACGGTTGTATTTTATTTCTTTATTCATGTTGTCTTCCCTCAGTCCTATATAAGTCAAGTATACTTGACTTATATAGCAAAGTAAAGGTAAATACTTCTCTACACGAATCTCTCTCTCTCTCTCTCTCTCTCTCTCTCTCTCTTGTCATATGATTTTCATACTTCTAATCTCCCCATAAAAGCAGTTTTGTACTGAACTTACTGCTGGTATAAGAAAGATGGACCAGTATTATAATTTCAAGAGACGGATAGCTAACCAAAGGGACTCATGAGTGTACTTACCACAGCTTGATACTGTATATTTTAGTTATTTAAAATGACAAGAAAATAAGGAAAAGTAAAATATCAAAATGTCTCAACAGAACTTTTATGGATGTAAGGTACAAAAAAAAGCAGTAAAGGAGAAAATTAATGCTTTCCTTGGCATGGGGTCAGTTTCCAAGTAAAAGTTAAATACATTCTCTGTTCCCTCTTTGCAATAAGTAAAGGTTCCAATAACCATTATGTAGGTGGTATTTTTTTGACATCTGTTGAGCTATTGTAATTGGAGATTGACATATACAGAGAGAAAAACGCACACATCTACACACAGCCCCCTACTGCGCTATTATTTCGACAAATGGGAGCCAACAAAAGCTGCCCAGTCACTTCCTGAGAGGAAAATAACTCACTTCATCTTTTTTTAGACAGAAGGGGATACAATTACTTCAAATACTAGCTACAAGAGAAAATAATTTAGTTCTGTGATTTTTTTTTATCCAACCTAAAACAAGTTTGATCAGAGACTACAGCATCTTACACGTATCAGTGAAATGCCATTAAAAATGTATAGATCTCAGATTATATGACTATTGCGATATACAGCTTTCATGTCTTGTGGTATAACATTGCTGTAGTATACAAATTAATGGATATATGGTAAGCATCATGTGAAAAAGGACTCTGACTTTTTTATTTTTGGCAGACGCTTTAGCTAGAATAATTTTGATTTTTCTGGATGAAAAATACAAGCTAAAAAGGATATTATTCAGTGGAATTTAGCAACAGTTTTATTTATGGATGTCAGCTCTTCAGTTTGGTGACAGTTTATTCATCTGTTTATAAGTCAGAGACATTGACATTCACCTATGGTGATATTAGTATTCACCAATAAATGTCTTCAAAATACCTCCTATTTGAGAAAACCACCCTTTTAATCAATTCAGATTATTTTATAATTTTTTTTTTCAGGTCCATCTTATACTATGTATATTCACCATTTTATTTAAGATGACAAACCCTCCTGTTCTAATAATGTAAAGTTGTTTAAAGAGTATTTCCACCCAAATCTTTAACCACCTATGTATTAGTAAATAGGAATGCAAAGATTATTTATAGTTATTTTATTGGACCAGTTTAAGGTTGAGTAAAATGGATGCATAAAAGTACAATATCAATACAAATGTTTTCCTGCTCAGTTGTCAGAAAACTCCCTTCATAGGGTTGGTGCACGGATCCATTCTGAGGACCCACAGAGCTGACAGACATCTTGTAGAAATTAGTAGCTCCAGCACTGAAGATGTGGCTGCATGAGACTAAAAGGTTTCCAGCAGACATGTTTCAGGCAACCGCATTTATTTGTTGCTGCAATAAAATTTGGAATAAAAACACAAGTTTTAAAAATACTAGGTAGCCAGTTCTTCGGTGCTGGATCTACCAATTTCTGCAAATTGTCTCCATAAAAGTACAATGCTCTTTTAGGCGCAGGTTTCCTAATAATCTTTTGCCATTTATCTGCAATTTATTTTTAAGAAATTAAGAAAAAAGATAAACAAAAGTCTCGCAAACAAAAAAGGCAGAAGAAAAATTAGCTTTGGCACTGCTGCACAACAATTTCAATCCATGGTCTAGCATCCCCATGCAAATAGAAATATTTCCAAAATGCCGATAGTGGTGCTCAGTGATGCAAATAGATAGATCCGATTAATTAAAAATCGAGGGAGAAGAAATATACATGGCACTCGCAAGGTCATAGAATCTTCCTTTATTTCAGCAACTTGTAACACATGAGGGACGGAATAGAAGACACGTCCTCACAAAAGTAAGCAACGGCCGTTTCGCGAACAAACGCGATTCCTATAGGCCTCATGGGGGATCACGTGAACACATCTTTAAATCCCACAGGTCTGTAAATCAAATTATCCCACACAGACATAATGCGTTTCCAGTGCAACATCCTAATTTCCAATAAAAACAATATAAAAACATAACATATATCTGTTATATGGTATCATAAAAAGGAGGACAAACCATTACGGTCATTTAGACCCAACGCACCCAATACTTCAGTCCTTATGATCCACTCCGCCTCATACCGCAAAAGCCTGGTGTAATGATCCATATCATTACTAGGAGTAAGAATATGTTGCAATCCTACAAAGCGAATGCCCCTCACATCGTTATTATGAACTTCCCACATATGTTTTATAAACCGAGGGATGCCTTTACCACTTTCTAAAGAGTATAAATGTTCCCTTACACCTTTAAAAAGAGGTCTAATAGTTTTACCAATATAATATAATTCGCACTCAGACCACATCACATAGACAAGAAAATTTGATCTACATGTCATAAACTGATTAACCCTGAATTCGGTATCACCCATTCTGAAGATTAGGCTGACATCCATATGTTTACAAAAAGAGCAATTGTCACATTTATGATTACCCTGTGAAACTGACTTAGGCAGGCAGGTTTTTTAGTGCATTTTAAGCGGCATTTCACCAGCTCATCCCTCAAATTGGTACACCTCCTAAAAGATACAATAGGTGAATGCTGTGTTTTTTCTTCCAACAATGTATCATTCAGTAATATGTACCAGTATCACCTATTAACATGTCTAATGTGGGTTGCCAGCGGACTATATTGAAAGGAAAAAATACATCTATCCTTCTGTTTGCGTTTACGACAAGTATAGAAAATTTCCTTTCTGTCCCTATTTACTGCTTTCTGAAATGCCTTTTTCAGTGTATTCTCGTGCTTTCAAACATTCCATGAGCTTAACTGACAGTTCTAAAAAATTAGTATAATCGCTGTTTTTCTCTTTAACTGGATAAACTTTCCATAGGGTAAGCTCTTGATAACGTGTGGAGGAGGAAAACTCCCACTAAGCAACAGTCCATTAGTAGCCATGGGTTTTTGATAACCTCTAGTTGTAATAGTCCCATGCTCTAATTTTAGTTTCACATCCAAAAACTCCATCTCAGAGCTGCCAAAAGTAGAAGTAAACTGCATATTCAGATGATTCAAGTTTCACCCCTTACCGCCGGAGCCAGTTTTGGCCTCTCTGACAGAGCCCCATTTTTGAAACCTGGCATATGTCACTGTACGTGAGAATAACTTTTTGACACTTTTACCTATCCATGTGATTCAGAGACTGTTTTCTCGTGACACATTGTGCTTTAAGATAAGAAATTTTGGTCGAAAAAGTCCTTGTTTATTTGTGAAAAATATCAAAGAATCGTGAAAAATTTTAAAAATTTACCATTTTCAAACTTCAAAAATTTCTTTGTGTAAGACATAGCTATTCCACTCAAAATAGCTTATAACTAGCATCAACCATATGTCTACTGTAGGTTGGCATCTTTTTTTTTAAATTGCTTTTTTTTACGACATTAGGGGGCTTAGAAATTTAGTAGTAATTTTAAAATTTTCAAGAAAATTTGCAGTATACATCTTTTTAGGGACCAGTCCAGTTCTAACGTGACTTTGATTGGCCTGTATGTTAGATACCCCCATAAATGACTTCATTTCAGAAACTACACCCCTTAAAGTATTCAAAACAGCATTTAGGAAGTTTATTAACCCTATAGGTGTTTCACAGGAATTAAAGCAAAGTGGAGGTGAAATTTCAAAATTTCAGATTTTCAATTTGTATCCATTATTCACAAGAACACAGTAGATGTGATCAGGGAAATGCAACTTAATATTGATTTCCCAGATTCTGCCGTTTTCAGTGATATCCCATATGCGGGCCTAGTGCGCGATTTGGCTCAACCACAAGCCCCAGAGTAGGAGGAGCACCTACCGGACTCTGGGGTCTCATTTTCATTACAATTTTATTTAGGCGCCATTTCAGGTTTGCAGATGAGCTAAGGTGCTAAAACTTAATAAACACCACTAAAAAAAACCCATATTGAAAACTACACCCCTTAAGAAATATATCCAGGGGTGCAGTGAGTATATCGGCCCCCACAGGTGTTTCACAATTGTTTTTTTAGTGTTAAGCTGTGAAAATTAAAAATGTTATTTTTTTTTCCAACAAACTGCAATTTTAGCTGAAAATGTTTCATTTTTACAAGGAATCCTGGAAAAACAGCACCCAAAATTTTACCCTACATGTGGGGGTAAACTGCTGTTTGGGAGCATGGCAGGGGGTACAAGGGAGGGAGCGCTATTTGGCTTTTGGAACGCAGATTTTGGTGGGGCCATGTCACATTTGCAAAGCCCCCAAAGTACCAGAACAGGTGAAACCTTCCAGAAGTCGCCCCATTTTGGATTCAACACCCCTCAGGGATCTCATCTAGGGGTGTACTGTGCATTTTGGGCGCACAGGTGTTGCATAGTTTTTTTTCAGTATTGGGTTATGAAAATGGGGGGGAAAAATGCAGTTCCGCCATTGTTTTTTTGGGCCTCATTCTTACAATGTTCACCGTACAGGATAAATAACAGGATAACTTTACTATGGAGGTCGGTAAAATTACAATGATATAAATTTTATATACTTTTTTATGTTTTATTACTTTTATACAATAGAAATAAGTCTATAAAAAATTGTGTTTTTATGTTGTACTATTCTGACAACCATAGCTTTTTTTATTTTTCTGTATATGGAGCCGATTATGAGCTTGTTTTTTGTGGGATGAGTTGATGTTTTTATTAGTACCATTATGGGTTGCATACGACGCTTTGATAACTTTTTATTAATGTTTTTGTGAGGCATTTTGAACAAAATACAGCATTCCTGGTAGTGTTTTTTTATTTTTATTTTTTACAGCAGTCACCGTGCGGTATAAATGACATGCTAGCTTTACTCAGCAGGTCAATACTATTACAGTGATACCCAATTTGTATATTTTTCTCTGTTTTCTGGTTTTACACAATAAAAACACTTTTATTCAAAAAGGAAAACACGTTTTGCATCGCCACAGTCTGAGAGCCATAACTTTTTTTATTTTTCTGTGTACGGAGCTGTGTAGGGACTTGTATTTTTCGGGATGAGTTGATGTTTTTATTGGTATCATTTTTTTGGGGACAAGATATTTTTGATCATTTTTTTAAATCCTTTTTTGGAAGGCAGGGTGACGAACATACTGCAATCCTAGGAGCATTTTTTATTTTTAACAGTGCTCACTGTGCAGTATCCATGACAAGTTAGCTTTACTCTGTGGGTCGATACGATTAAGGCGATACCCAATTTATATCGTTTTTTTATGTTGAAACACTTTAAAAATATATATATATATTTTTAAAGTGTAAAACTATTTTTATGCATCGCTGTCTTCTGAGAGCCATAACTTTTTTATTTTTCCGTAAGGACTTTTTTTTGCAGGATGTGCTGTCTTTTTAATTGGTACAAATTTGCCGTTTATATGAGTTTTTGATCGCTTTTTATTCCATTTTATGTGCTGCAGGATGAACAAAAATCACAATTCTTTGATTTTTTTAAAACAAATTTTTAAACAGCGTTCACCATACAGGATAATTAATATGACACATTTATAGGACAGTTCGTTAAGCACGCGGTGATACCAAATATGGGTACTTTATATTTTTATTATCTTTTTTGGGGCGTTTGGCGTCTGTAAAGGGGAAAAAGGTGGTGTATGTTTTTTTTTTTTTGTTTGTTTTTTTGTGCTTGTGTTTTACTTTTTTCAATTTTTTTTTACCTTTTTACACTTTTTTTTTACTTTTCCCCATAGGGGATTTATAACAGCAATCTTCAGATCTTCTGAAAATTGCTGTTTGAAGGCAGGCGGGTACACAGTAATAATACTGTGTATTGGTTGCCATGACAACTGTCAGTCGCGATGCCCACAATGCATTGTGGGCCTCGTGATGTCACAGACGGCTCTGGGAAGTGATCTTCAGTTCCTGGAGCCGGCTGGTAAGTGATCGTTGCTGCACTCTCGTGCAGCAGCCAGCGGTAGCGGGCAGAAAGGGCTCCCTCCTCCTGCCTGCGACTTAGCTCCGACGATCTTAATTGATCGTCAGAGTTAAGAGGGTTAAGGGGTTACTCACCCGCGGTTGGAGCTCACTCCGGCCATGGGTGATGCGGCATGAGGCCAGTGGTAATATACTGCTGGTCCCATGTTGTGATCGTGCGCGGCTCACCCGCCAGCCCGCACGATCGCCAGGACGTATGCATACGTCCATTTGCAGAAAGTCACTTCCCGCTAGGACGTATGCATACGTCCCATGTCGGGAAGGGGTTAAATAATTTAAAAATTCTGAAAATTGGTCCTCCATCCTTGACCAGACTATCATAAAATTGTCTACATTGCGTGGCCAATCTACAATGAATTTAAGGAATGGATTTTTGATTTTATAGATATCATTTTCCTCCCAGATTGCAAGAAACAAATTAGAGAAAGTGGGGGCCACTGGAGTGGGCATCGCTGTGCTCACTATTTGTAAAAACACTCCTCCATAAAGCTAAATGCATTATGTGTAGGAACAAAATCCAGAGCTTGAAATCTAAAATCTATATGCACAGCAGGGTCTTAATTGCTAAAATGCCATCACTATGTCGTATCTTAGTATATAGGTTAGTATATAGTATAGCTAAACACATCAATCGTAGCAAGACTGTAATGTGGTAAAATAACAATTTTTTAGTGTCCATTAGGTATTAGGGGACATTTTTGAGGAGAGGACACAGATACCAATCAAGGTACTGTGAGAAGGATTCAGTAAGAGAACCTCTACTAGACACTATGGTCCGTCCGGGGGGATTCTCCATGCGCTTATCTACTTTTGGGAGGAAATATTAATTCATCTTTGATGGTTTCCCCGATAGTAGTCCTTTTACCAACTTATCCGAGAGAACATTTATCTATACACCCTTTTCAATAAGGACTGTAAGATCAAACTAGCCGGGTCCCCCTTCAGTTTTTTCACCCCATCATATAACTGTTGATGCGCTTCCGCAATATAACTTTCATGGCCCATAATAACTATATTGCCCCCCTTGTGAGCGGGCTTCAGCACCAAATTTCCGTTATTTTTTAACCATTTCAGGGCCTCATGTTCAGGGTGTGTCAAATTAGGTGGTGCTAATCAATAAACCAAAGCTTTAACATCACGAAGTACTGCAGCACTACGTTTGAGAGGTCTGGGAATACACTGAAAAAGTAATATCTGAGGTATTTCAGAAAGCAGTAAATAGGGACAAAAAGAAAAAAAATTGTATATTCTTCATAAACGCAAACAGATAGATGTATTTTTTCCTTTTAATATAGTCCGCTGGCCACCCACATTAGACATGTTATTAGGCGATACTGGTACTTACTACTGAATGATACATTGTTGTAAGAAAAGACACAGTATTCACCTATTGTATCTTTTAGGAGGTGTACCAATTTAACGCATGAGCTGGTGAGAAACCGTTTAAAATGCACTAAAAACCTGCCTGCCTAAGTCAATTCCCCAGGGTAATCATAAATGTGACAATTGCTCTTTTTGTAAACATATGGATGTCAGCCCAATCCTCAGAATGGGTGATACCGAATTCAGGGTTAATCAGTTTATGACATGTCAAATTTTCTTCTCTATTTGATGTGGTGCGGGTGCGGATTATATTATATTGGTGAAACTATTAGACCTCTTTTTAAAGGTGTAAGGGAACATTTATACTCTTTAAAAACTGGTAAAGGCGACCCTCGGTTTATAAAACATATGCGGGAAGTTCATAATAATGATGTGATGGGCATTCACTTTGTAGGATTGTAACATATATTTACTCCTAGTAATGGCCTGGATCGTCACACTAGGCTTTTAGTGTGAGAAGCGGAGGGGATCTTAAAGACTGGAGCATTGGCAGCGTTGGGTCCAAATAACCGCAATGATTTGTCCTCCTTTTTAGGGCTTGTTCACACGGCTTATTCAAGCTGTAATTGCGGGACGGATTTTGCCTATTTTACTATTTTGACAATATCTATTCTACAGGATGTAGGGTGACATGCATAAAATTTGGCGTTTACATTGGATCATATACAGTGGATACAGTGGATCATAAATCAGGTGCATTCCAGCGGTCTGGCGACATTTCTGTTCCAGTTGTGATACGCCCAGAAAGGTCATAGCGGAGCTATAAATATTTAGCTTCGTATGGTTCTAGTGTTCCCCGCCTCCTGCACGCCCCCCAAGATCAGGCGAACTACAAAGTGTCGCAGGCGGGAGATTTGAAAATGTATGAACGGGGCTATGCCTGATATTGGGCTGTAAGGGCGCCAGATATCTGGTGCAGCCCCGTTCATATATGTCACCCATAGTTTTTACTTTGGTACAACCCCTTTAACACTATAGAAATAGTGACCATTGACTCACTGAGTAATTTACCAACAAAAATCTAGCACTAATCTAAAGAGGACTGTCATTACTGACATGTCTGTTTAATAAATATATGGTATTCTTAGTGTAATTACAATCCTACAGCATCTTTCTTCTGTTCTTAGATGTTGTGTGGTTTTTGTTATTCCTCATAAACAATAATTACTGAATCTGTCAGATGTATGTCACCTACCACCTCTGTCAGTGTGTGAAAAAACTGGAATGGTAACGCCCAGCTGACAGATTCAGCAATACATTTCTAGAAGGAATAAAAGAGGAACTGTACAATACAGAGATAGTTATGAGAGATGAAGCTCCAGGATTGTTAGTTTGTGGGGTATACAAGTATATTCTAAAACAAACAGGAATTGTCACAGGTCTTCTTGAACATTGGAGAAAAGAGAGAAGGCGGCGGAAAGACAAAGCAAAATACAAAGAGGTTATATTACTAAAGAAAAATCACATAGTAATGCACAGATTACAGATTTACAGTCATTTTAAATATTGGAATACCAAACAGTCAAGATTTTTTTTTATAGAATCCTGTTGTGACGCTGACACTTTTTCAAAAAGAGAGTTTGATGATGCAAATTAATTTATCTCAGAGGAGATTTTAGATGATTTCTAGATCATATGAGCAGCAAGCTGAGCTATGTATATCTATATATGCTTGAGTTGTTGAATATTTCAATGTCAATAAAAGGGCTAATTTTAAGCTGCTTGGACGAGGCACGGAGACAGATAGACAGATAGATAGATAGACAGACAGACAGACATACAGACAGACAGACAGACAGACAGACAGACAGACAGATAGATAGATAGATAGATAGATAGATAGATAGAGAGATAGATAGATAGATATTGGAGAGATAGATAGATATTGGAGAGATAGACAGACAGACAGACAGACAGACAGACAGATAGATAGATAGATAGATAGATAGATAGTTCAAGCAGAATTATAGCAGAGATGCTAGATTTTATCCCCTACCTTCAATTGATATAGTTCAGCATAAATGGTTATCCCTGAGGATAACATTAAAAAATGCATTTAGCAATCAAAATTTCATTGTACCATTTTTACAAGTGATTGTAAATGTTTCTGTTCTTTGCATAGGTCAGGTTGTTTGGCTGATTTACTTTGCTGAACATAATATATGTTTTACATATGACCTTCAAGAAGCCAATTAATGTGGTGATTTCTAGCCTTTAAAGGTCGATACATAGTGACTTGACCTCAACAATGAATTAAAGACAACCGGGAGTAAAGGAACGATTTATTGTAAAATAACAATTTTAATATGCTCTGTTATAATAACATCTTACAAGTCGAAATCCAATCAAGCGTTACAAATCATAGCAGAGTACTGTTTCTAACTGGTGTTTTTTCTTCACTTGGACTCTCTTTTTCAGTTTTATTGAATATTTGCTTGAAAACAGTCTAAATAAACTATACATGAGTAGTACCAATGCCTGCCTTTCAATTCATATTTTAAATTGTACATTACGAAGTACTCAAGAAGCTTATCTGTTACGGCAGATGGTAGTGGATCCTCTGAACCACCGCAAGCGATGGCGTAAGCCGCACCAGGGAGCCGAATCTAAGTAGCACCCGGTTTTCACCAGAGCCCGCTGCAAAGCGGGATGGACTTGCTGCGGCGGGAGTCTACCAGGTCGCTTCCACTGGCGTGACTTGCTTGCAGTGGCAGCCAAGGGCGAGCGTGGTACCAAATCGTGAGATGTAGGCGTAGTCGTGAACAGGCGTTAAGGTCAGGACAGGCGGCAAAGGTTCGTGGTCAGAGGACGTAGCGGGAGGTCAGAAACACGGATAGGTCAGGAACGCACTTGGAAAGCTTTCTCTACAGCACTGGGCACACATAGATCTGGCAAGGAAGTGTCGGGGGCGGTACCGTTATAAAAGGTCAGCAGCTGGCAAGTAGCCAATTACCGGCGCGCTGTCCCTTTAAATCTCTGAGAGCTGCCGCGCGCGCCCTAGAGGGCAGTAGCGCACACAGCAGCTGGCCGAGGATACTGGAGCGTGGTAAGGTAAGTTCTCACTCCCGGGGGGGGGGGGGCGAGTGCATTCGCGGGCCGACATGCGGACCGCGGCGCCACTCGTCCCAGGAGCAGGGGAGACAGGGGAGTCACGGCTGCACTCACAATCCGTCCTGCGGGGCGCGGAGCCAGCCGTGACATTATCCATATTTAGACAGTACTAGTGCTGTGCTACGGATACAGATGGGTTGTATGGGCCAGACCTGAATTTTGCCGGCGATTGTGGGAAGATTATGCAACCACCCACTAGCCTTTTGCTTTTTCTCTTCAGATATGATTTTGCTACAATCACAGGCAAAATTAGGGATCTGGTTATACCGTCCCTATCCGAATCTGCCCCAGACAATACAGTCTGGAAAATAATGACCAGGAGGAAGGTTTTAAGAAGAAACTGACTGGAGGCTGGAAAAGGGCATACAGGAAGGGAGGGCAGCTGCCATGGGGGTGTAAGCAAAGGGAAATGCTGCCCTTTTCTCCTACAAGAGATGGGCAGAGGACTCACAATTTTCCAGGATCTGTCAGTTTTCCTGCATCTTTTAGTTAATACTGATATCCCCCATTCGAAGGGTGACATTATTTGTTATTATTTGTAAATTCAAAACTTGGCAGTAACATTTCCTTTGTTGCCAGGTTGTGTTCCTGTATAGTTTAATTGTGTGAGTTAGAGCATGTAGATATATGCGTCATCATTAACGTGAATGGTATTAATTTATTTATACATTTCTATTAACAGAAATGACACAGATTTTTAAAAATATTCTTTATAATTATAATGTTATGTGAATGAATATTCATTTTATTCATATATATATATATATTATATATATATATATATATATATATATATATATATATATATATATATATATATATATATATTTCCAGAAAACAATTTTTTAAACATTTTTAAAAGCATGTTTTTTTTTATTTATATCTGCAGTCCTATACAATTAAAACTACATAAAATATTTGCCCTTCTCTAGATGTGATAACAAACAGATAAAACTACTGAATGGCAGGGCAGACTAATCTCAGTTTAGTGTTGATGTTGGATAGAGTTCACTTCTGCATGCAGCCTCAGTATAAAAAGTAGGTAACAACAATGATCGCTCTGTTGTTCTCTGGAAAGGCTTAGATAAAGATGGATAAACAGACGTGGCAGTAAGCGTAATACATGAAAGCATAATGGGTTAATCATTTTTCTGCAGTGGGAGAGGGATGATCCAGCTTTCTTCACAATCATCAAGTCCAGCTGATAACACTCACACCTCTCAGGCCCCTAATGGGTCTGGAAGAGAACCATCAAGCAGTTCTTACTACCGTCCTAACAGAGCTCACAAAGGGGAAGTAAGAGAGACAAATCAGGAAGATATACATAGGGGAAGTGTAAGAGATTTACTCTCTCTCTCTCTCTCTCTCTCTCTCTCTCTATATATATATATTGTGAGATGGTGACAGGTAAAGTTGCTGAGGGAAGGTATTTTTTTCACCTAGAGTACCCTCTTCCATGGCTTTAGGGAGTATATGGACAGAGGCGTGTCACCGAGAGGCTTGGGCTCGGTGAAGGAAAGCCAACGGTGTTGCCAGTAACACTATGTTACTGACTTGTTCAGTATAAGCGGCTCCAATCCACCTTTTCCGGGTCGGCTTTTCCTGGTGTGGTCAAAGAGCAGGGCGGGTGGCCACTCCCACGCACCAGGTGACAGGCCTATAAAGCCTGGGCCTGTGTTTGTTCTCTGGTGGAACTCTGGTGTTAAGAGGGAAGCCCTGCTGGAACCTGCAGACTGTGAGAGAGGAGACCTCTGTTAGTCAGTGCTCAGAAGAGCAGGTATTTCATTTCTGTTTGGCCTGAAGCTTAAGGCCTTTTTGCTTTGTTTTTGTACTGAAAAAATAAACCCAGGCAGTGCCTGGACGTGAACTGTTACATCCTGTGTCCTTGTCTCTGTCTGCTGAAGCCCATATTGCCTACCTGTGGCTGATCTCCCTCACAATATATATATATATATATATATATATATATATATATATATATATATATATAATATATATATATATATATATATATTCTCTCTCTTTCTATATGACCTCTACTTGCTAACAACGGTCAGGGACACCAGATTGTACAAAATTTAGCTACACAATAAGTTGTTCTATGTTAAAAGGTTTTAGGGTTTATGAAATAAACTGTAGTTACTGTAACTCCAGACATTCTATACAGAAGAATTGCTGACATTTTCCGGTTTGTCTTACAATGTACTATAAGGCCCCGTTCACACGGCTTATTCACGCCGGATTTGCGAGCTGGATTGCGCTCGCAAATCCGACGTGAATAAGGGGCGGGATGCGGGCGGTGCGGGGGAGCAGCCCGCCGGCCCCATAGACAATGCATTATCTACGGCGCGTCCGCGCCGTAAATAATATGCATGTCACTTTCTCCCCGCCCGGCGGATTCGCCGAGCGGTGAGGAGCAACGGAATCCACTGTTCTCTATGAGAGCAGTGGATTATCGTAATTACTCCGACGGATTGGCGCCGTACTGCAGCGCAAATCCGGCGCGGAGTACGGCGCAAATCCGCGGACAAATAAGCCGTGTGAACACGGCCTAACAGGAAACCTCCCAACTGGAAGGGGTTAAAATAATAGACAGATAAAAGCATGGCAAGCATTATCACCCTTGGTAACATCACACCAATTTTAGAACACATTTGAGTAATGTAATTGCAAGTGTTTTCAGTAGCATTATGAAAACAACACTTTAATGTGACATGCTTTGTCAAGTGCCAGCTTGTTAAAGCGTTTTCAGGGAAGTCTCTACTATTATTATTTATAATTGATACTTCCCGCTTTACATGTGCTTATAGTGTGCAGTTTTCCTCATCAATTCAAACCCTGTTTAACAAGCTTGTTGTGAATGTGTGAACTATTTCCATGTTAATCAAATCAAATTATAAGGAACGAGAATCCCAGCTGTATAAAGTGACAAATGTGCTCAATTTTGCCATCACTATAATATTAATAATAACAGCATTCAAGCTTCGGCTTGGAAGAGGACATTGTCTGAAATTGTTTGATTTGTCTTTTTTGTATTAATATGTATCTTTCTAATTAAAACCTGAAATAATATTACAAATGAATTAGAAATAGTCATAATAAACATATCAAAGACTATGTTTTAGGTCAAATTTTAAGCTTATGTCCATGGTATTCAGGGTCTGACTACAAGCAATGTGTTTGTAGCCTGTAGCCACAGAGCCAGATCATTTGCATAACCATTGAATCTTTGCAATTAAAGGGGCTTCTTACCACAATGATTAGCTTTTAAGAGGTAGGGAAAGTTAAATGAAGACCATTACAAAATACATTGTTGTTTTGATTTTGCTTTGGTCAGGATATAAAGAAGATGTTATCTCCTCTTAGAGTACACAAGTTTCTCTGGTTACCGACCATCTCTTGCCATCTCTCTCCCCTTCTTTTATCTTACTGATCCAAGCAGCCGTCAGTCAGTTTGACCATGGCATGTTGCTACCTGCAGTGTCTTTTATCTAGCAAAGGAGTTTGTTTACCTAACTAAATGACAAGATTTCAACTTTTGGAGCTCTGTAGCCTTGTGCACTACAGTTTATAAACCTCCAGCAGTCATGCCCACATACCAGGAATAGGTAGGAACAGCAGAGCTGATATGTTAATCACTACTGTAGAATCACTAATAGCCTGACTAGGAAGTGTGAGACTAAAGCTGGCACTGGCTCTTTAAAACTGCATGGTGAATCACTTCCTTTAGGGCTATTTGGAATTTTTTTTTTCTTTTGTCTTGTTTTTAGTTTTGATACTTAGAAATAATGTTATACTTCGGATTTGGGTATAGCCAGTTTGGTTTAATCCAGATTTTGGGCAATCAGCCAATTAATAATTTCTCACAGCTGCCAATCGACTGCCCAAATTTTGGGTTGGGCCAAACTGGAACACTACTTAGAAGCAAAAAAAATCATAAAGGTATAGATCACCTTTAAGTCAAAATAAGTGCAATGTATTACATTTCTGTTAAGTAAAGAATTGTTCCACTTTTGGGAAATTTACTTTTAAATACTGTTTTTTTAAATGTAATGCTATAAAGGATAGACACAATAAAGTTGAATTATGATGGCAATTATTCCAGAATTCCGGCCCTGTTTATGTTAAAAAAAGAAACAAGCCTGCATACAATACACTACATTTAAGGGGCCTTGACTGGTGGCATTGTGCACCATAAATTACAATAATTAGGCTGCAATCATTGGTGTAAGCAACCAATAGGGTGGTATGCAGTTAAATAACAGTGTCTAAAGATGAACCAAATTTATTAGACTGTACAACATAAGCTGCTTTAGTAAATGTGGTGCAAAATTAGATTGTTGAGTCTAAGTTTACCATATCTAAGTATTAGAGAGTGTAAATTTGCTCCAATATTAATGGTTGAGATACATTTATGGCTGCATAAAGAATGATTGTAAAGACGTACGTACATGCTTAACTTCTGCTATCATACAGTCCATATGACATGCTTTAATACTGTATAAAATGTCATATAATGTCACAACTAAAGGATTCTCCTCTTAAAATGACACCAATGGCGTGTTGGTTTCACTGTGTTAAATAAACATTATAGTGCAATATAGTGTCCAAAGTAAACAAACATAAATTAACTAAATCAGACCACCATATAGTGCTCAAATAATAATGCCATAAGGAGCTGAAATTATTATGTGATCAGCACATAAAGCCAGATATTAACTATTTACCAACTAAATTGATAATAGTGTCATAGACTTGAATAATTCATGAATAACAAGCAATTGTCATTAAAATTTGCCTGAAGATGTTTGGAGACATGGTCCTGACCTAAAATCCGATTTTATATTATATTATTGGACTAAATTACACTCTTTCTACAAACAAATGAGAGTAGACCAGACGCCTGACAGTACTGCTCATGGCCAATAAGGGTGATCTCATGGGATCACCTCACTTGAGCTAGCACACAGTGTGACTGATAATATAACTGAACAAACCATTTTAAAGATCATTCATGTCAGATTCTAAGTACTTATAATGAATACCTTATACACATTTCTCTGCAGTGTTTGACCGACCAACTTTTTCTTTATTAATCCCTTAGTGACAAGACAAGACTAATGATCAATTTTTTCGCGTTTTCATTGTCACATTACAGGCGTCATAACCTTTTTATTTTTCTGTCGACATATTTGGGTTTGTTTTTTTGTGAAATTAGTTTTATTTTTCAATAGTATTTTGAGGTACTTATAAACTTGTATTCACTCGTTCTGGGTGGAGTGAAAGACCACCCAGTTATTTCACCATTTTTTGAATTTTAAATTTAATTCAATTGAACGCTTTGTCAAGCACTTAGAGGCGAGTGCAAGTGAGTCTTTTTCTGTGATTCAGGTGGCATGATTACATCATGCACTGCATCACAAGGGTAAGGCCTGGCCAGAAGACGGCAGTCTACGACTTCAGTCTGAGATCTGATACAGTTGAGTAAAAAGTATATATGTATTTTATTTTTTTTTTTGATGAGGGGAGTTCCAGCTATTAATAAATCGCGTAATCTGGGGGCACTATATATTACTTACTCCATGGGGTATAATATATGAATATATTTGAGGTATTGGGTATAAATTATTCATTTGAGGGGCACAGTTTGTAGGTTTATTTTAAGAGGGAATAATGTTTAGTACTTTTTTTAAGGGGCACATAGTAGAGCTTCTATTTCCAAAGGGCACAGTTTGTGACATTAATATATTTATAGAGATCAGTGTGTGATGCTATTATTTTCAAGGGTCACATTGTGTGGTTTTATGATAGAGGTCATAACTATATGACTATACTCCTAATTGGGATCCTGTTATTAAAAATGTTTATAGTTAAATTTAAATCCAGCTGTGGCTTGTTCTTTAGAACTACTTCATCTGAACTGACTGTAAACATTAATATATTTATGGAGATTAGTGTGTGATACTATTATTTTCAAGGGTCTCATTGTGTGGTTTTATGATAGAGGTCCTAACTATATGACTATACTCCTAATTGGGATCCTGTTATTAAAAATATTAATAGTTATATTTAAATCCAGCTCTGGCTTTTTCTTTAGAACTACGTCATCTGAACTGACTGTAAAAATGGCACTGCAACAGCCGAAGGATCCAAGAGTGGCAAAAAAAAATCAAAAGGAAATTAACTTGTCTAAGTGCAACTGAGTATGCTGTGCATACTATACAGAACAGAATTGCTGTGGAATTACTAAGTGCTTAAATAAGAAGTTCATCCATATTCATAAAGCAGTAGAAGTGCAC
This sequence comes from Phyllomedusa bahiana, assembly GCA_025379985.1. Classification (NCBI taxonomy): domain Eukaryota; kingdom Metazoa; phylum Chordata; class Amphibia; order Anura; family Hylidae; genus Phyllomedusa; species Phyllomedusa bahiana. The sequence goes on along the minus strand of JAODAL010000838.1, from coordinate 68,751 downwards.
CTGCTGCTAAAATGTGGTAAATCTTTAGTAACTTTTAATTACTGTTCAGACAATAAGTAGGGCTTGAAAGTATGTTCCCTGCAAGACAGAAGAACATTTGTGCCTTAACTTGTTGTTATACGAAGGTATAAATTAAAGAAACAGTTGTAAAAAAGAATGAAAGGATGGAAATAAATAATGTCAATGACAGACGGACAGATGGACAAATAAACAAACAAATGATTAGATGCATAAAACTTTTCTAAATCTGACACAAAATAGTGAATCTAGGATCAAATGGGTTGTCATAATAAGACAGCCAAATTAGAGGGGTTATGCCATGAAGAATAAGAGCTCCATTTATTTATGTTTATGAGTCAAAAGAAACAGCCAAAGGATTTACCTCTCTGTTATCATGAACCTTATAAACGTTGAATATATTGGCAGGGCTCATATGTCACCACCGTTTCATGTTCCTCATCAGTACGATTATGCAGTATAAAGTAGGGGCCTTGGAATATCCATTTTTATGATCATGGAAATACTAGTGGTAACTCAATTTGCATGTGGTGGATCAATTCAATGTACAGCAGACAACATAAAAAATTACATTTTAAATAATATTTGCATTAGACTACACTAGTTATACAAGAAAGTCCAAATCCAGAGGTGGACACAAACATAAGGGGACTAATATGCAAGAACAGTTTATGAACTCTTTGCTTGCCAATATCTCATCATAGGGCAGTAAGAAAAAATGGTAGTAAAAATGAGTTCTGAAATTCATTAGCTCAAGCCCTTACATGCAATCTAATAGATAGTAGGAAGCTGCTTGCTTTTTTAAGGCAAAAATGGTGCCTCCTACTTATTGGACAGGTTGCACCAATGATATGTCTACATCTGGGTAAATCCAAATGCATAAGGATACTTATCTAGGGCAACATCTAAGGCCATATCTGCAGAACCCCAGGGTTAGGGTCAGTCCATTTCTAACCGTAATTCCAACCCTTACTGTAAGGCTTGGCCACATTACCCAGATATTCCCCAGATGTTCACTAGGTTTAAGGTTAGAGTTGTTTTATTCTTTTTGCCGATTGTTGCCAAAATTTTATTCTGATCATTGCAAATGCAACGCAAAAAGTTGCAAAAATTTACCGTAGTTCAAATTTGACTTTAACATGAATCTGAAACTCAACATCAGCTATAGATATATATCAGTGTTTTATATCCTCCACAAATTGCTTAACAAGGTTTCCTCAATAAATATTAAAAATTATCTGCTTCTTATCCTGCTTGTTTCTTCTAAATATCACAACACCTGAAGGAGAGTAATTTTCATATGAATGTATATTATGATTATTCATCAACATAGATTTTCCTGTGTTGATTATTGATGTTTCAGAAATAAAAGCATGAGGCAAATAAAATTGTGTTAGGGAGTATATCAGTGCAGCAGAACTGAATGGGCCATTTATCATAACTCACCATGATAATCTGATATTTAATCTGAGCATTTCTGTAAAGCTGTAAGTGAGCCTGCATGAGTAGACATTTGTATTCCCCCGAAAATGCTTAAAGTATTAAATAAAACAATTCACAAACTGGTTTGAGATTAAGTTATTAGCAGGAAATACAGATGTAATTCACCCAAGAAGTATTTTATCAAAATTTTAAAACGTAATATGTGGTTTTCCTTAGAGCTGACGGTAAACATACTGACCTATGTAATCTTAGCAAGCTACCACTGAGATCAGTGGAAACTGCTATATAAGTTTTTTTTTTTGTTTAAGATCAAGATTTTTTTTATTGTCGGACACTGGAGTGGACTTACAATGCAGAACCAATTTCAGTTTGCTAAGACCCTTCAGCTCCTACATTTACTCTGCACTAGATGATAATTGGAGACGGATTCAGGGTACGTATAACTGCCACATATACTGCACAATGATTGGGAAAGTCAGGGTGGTAATAAGCTTCCCTGCTTTCTCTCATGAAAGTCTGGCTTTCAGCTCTTTACTCCTGTGCTCTTTACTCATATGCAAACTGCCACAACATTTTAAGTCATTTGACAGTCTGCAAGCAGTTAAAAATTGTTTCAGATATGTCTTCATTATATTTTAACGTACACTTAAATACAAAAATTATTAATAAAATAAAAAATGCAAGTAAACAAATCAAACAATAAAAATATGAATACCAAATGTGGGAGCTATAGAGGCTGAGCAAGGCTATTTCAAGCCACCTACTACAGTATGTCAAATTCACACTTACCAGCACTTGACATGGGGGCCACTGTAAAGGATATGATTTATTTCCGCTCAATCTTAGTTGCACTCACCTTTCACTCAGGTGGCAAACTGAGCATAAATCACACGCCAACACAGGTCAGGCACCCCCAAATATCTACTGCCACCACCTTCCTCAATAATAAAAAGAAAAGAAATCGGAGGAAAGGACTCCGATACCCACAAACACCATTTACAGGATTAAACACTAATACACTGCTCTCCGGTAGTCACAGAGTTAAAATACTTTAATCAAGGTATTATGATTATGTCAGCAGGGTCAGGTGATATATATGGCAGCCTTCATGGGACAAACCTAACATTGTATGATAAACTAGCAATGAATACAAAAAGACACTAGATAGAGCTGTTGTGATTGAAACACAGAAATAGAGTATATGAACATAAGAAATACACCTAAACGCATGATGCACGGCTATGAATTCTTAGAGCATAAAAGGACCAGAGTTATTAAAGTTTTGAGCTTTAATAGAAACAAGATACAGTTCTTATATACAGTACAAAAAGAAAGGAACAATAATGTGATATACAAATATGCAATTACAGTTATAAAATATTAAGGGAGAAAATCTTAGAAAATACCTAACGCTTACCATGTATTGACAGTGTTGGACTGGCCCAATGGGGAACAGGAAGATCCTCCAGTGGGCCCCGGGTCCAACATATTGGGACCTGTCGCCATAAGGAGCTGGGCCCAGCTTCCACACTATACCTAGGAACGTCTAAGCCCTCTGTTCCGAGCGTTCACAGGCATGTCTGTGTGGACATTTGGCAGAGCAGAGCGCCACCAGCATCTGCTCCGCTATCCTGCCCAGTAAGTGTAAGGCCCTAGATGTACTAGTGGATGGCTGCGTGTAATCACACATATCATTTCATCGCCTGCGCCGGGCTTCAGAAAGAGAAGCTCGCCCTGCCCAGACTGCTGCTCATTGAAGAACAGGAAAAGGTGAGTTTATTTTTGTTTATTTTTTTTAATCTAATGAGGTCCAACCTTCCTGGAGCCTATCTACTTCCTGCCTGCCTACCTGCAGCCATCTACCTGTCTACCTAGGGTCAATTTACCTGCCTACCTGGGGGAAATCTACCTACTTGGGGGAAACCTACCTACCTATGGCCAATCTACTTACCCATCTGGGGCCTAACTACTGCCTACCTACCTACCATGGACCTACCTACGGTCAATGTACGTGCCTGGGGCCTACATACTGCCTACCGACCTACCTACAGCCAATCTACCTACCTACCTGCGGCCCAACTACTGCTACTATTACCTACCTATCTAGGAGCAATCTACCTACCTACCATTGGCCTACTTGTGGTCAATCTACCTACCTTGGGTCTACCTACTGCCTACTGACCTACCTTGAGGCAATCTACCTATCTACCAGGTGCCTATCTATGACCTAACTACCTACATGGGGCCAATCTACTACCTAACTGCTGCCTACTTATCTGGGGCCTAACTACTGGCAACCTACCTGGGGCCTATCTACTGATTACCTACCTAGGGCCTACCTACCCTGGGCCTATCCACCAACCTGCTAGAGGCCTATTTATCTACCTAGGGTCTACCTACCTACCTGGGGCCTTGCCTGTTTTCCTATCTACCTAGGGCTTGCTTACCTACCTAACTGGGGGGTTAGTCCTCTGTTCATTCTTGGAGACTGTGCCTCTAACCTGTGGCCTGAAGTTTGTACAGAGTTGGGAAAAGGTAAAGAGGTGCTGGGGATTCTAAGATATTTGTGTCCAAATCTGCAGGGACAAGTGTTGGCTGGGAGAAGTCAGCATGAAGGTGTGAAATGTATGTAGGAGAAAAGGGAACGTGAACGACTGATCAGAGAAAAATAACCTGTGAGTCACTAAATGTGACTCTGACTCTTAAAGCTGGTAACCTAAGGGTTAAGGACCTTTTAGCTCCTAGAACTGTGCGTAGTTAATGATTAGGGTCACTCCCATGAACATGTGATCTCATGACGTATATTTTAACGTTTATATAAGTATGTATGTTTTAGTAGTTGTTAGTAAGCAGTGATCAAGGACCCGTAGAGGTCGGAAACGTGTTGGCGTGAAAACGCTATGTTTGTACTGTCCTGTTAACTTTATCGGTTGGAATTAAAGATATAAGTGGATTGAATACTGCTGGATTACCCTTGTTTTTGGGTTTGTTATATATGGTTGGAGCCGGGACTGGAAGCTCTCCGTGTGGGTCATCTGCTATCTCCAACGTTAACACCATGCTGAAGTGACATACCACGTTGCGGATTAAGGGGTAAGCAACAGGAACTTTGAATGTTTGTTACCTAATATGGAGATAATATGTTACCCCTCCCCCCAATAAAGTATTTAGTGTTTATTGACCAGATCAGACTTAAAGAGCTTGAGTAAGCCAGTTTTACGACCAGGGTTAATGACGCTTGTGTAAAATTCTGCATAAACAACCTGTAGACCTGTGGAATATACATAATTGACTGGTGAGGGGGGTACACAAAAACAACAAATGATCTGAAATATAATATAACACCCTTTCCTGTTTTACCATGTGCATAATACACGTTTTTATGACAGTTATAAACAAATCCTATTACAATATTATCACTGTTCCTTAATAATCAGTTTCTTTCAGAGGCTCATTTGCTATACACAGTATATTACAACCTGCATGTGTATTACAACCTTCTAATTTATATGTCTTAAGAAGTGTTTCAAAGGGCACTCAAAGGAAAGCTTATATGTCATTAAGAGACAATCATTTATCTGAACTAACACTCGGCTCTTGTTCCGGTAATTAGTTAAGAAAAGGAAAAACAAGCTTTAGTACTTCTGTTCTGGTAATTAACAGTGCTAAATCTGTCATTGATAATTTAGAACGCAAGGGACTGAAATTTTAAATTGTTCACGTGGCACATCTTTATCTCCTTGCAGGCATTTATTTTAAAATGACTCTTTTGTGACTTACAGAGAACACAACACAAAGAGTGGGTAACATGTAGTTAATTAGCACAACAGATCTGATAATGTGCAATGCAACGCAATATGTATCAATTTATGGATAGGAGGTGTTAATATGATTATATAATAACATTCTTTGCATTGGAAAGTGCAGGGTTCAGGATGCAGTGTTAATGCCAGTATCCCTGATGTTTGATGGCGCTGTCCACCACACAGCTGTCACATTTTGCTATGTGCCTAGCATGCTATCATCAACAATTAAATAGTAAATTAGATGTAGTAAAGATGATGTCACAGCAAAGAAAGTTATCTTAACTTCTTTAATGCTTTTTACTAACTTTTGCTGTATTCTAAGAAAAGATGGAAAGCTGTGATATCAATATCAAGTTAAATTTTGCTACACCCATAGATTTCATAACCATAAAATTAAATCAACCATAAATACAGTTGATTATCAATCACTTCCTACTATCAATGTCAGCAGCGCATAGCTCATGAAAGAAGTTTTGAGTTTTTATCTGGCTTGATGAGTATATACGGGGCGCTACAGGCTGTCTACACATAAATCCCTCATTGCTGTCATGGATAAAAGGGGTGAATTTATCAGAGTTAAAAAAGGGATGATTATTTGCTTTTGCGCCATGAGTGGCAGTATTTCTGAAAATGTGCTGTTTGTGAATTTTTTGCATGCTGCTATAGTAAAGGTACATTATGAGTGGACACATGGAACCATTGAGAGTAATCAGCATGGAAACTGTGGAGAACAACGTGCTATTGATGTGAAACGTGAATGTTGAGTACACAGAATGTGCCTTGGGGCTACCAGACATGTGTTTAAAACAGCAGTCTAGTGAATCCTACTGTATATGGGGCTCCAATGAAGATGGATGATCTCTGCACCTCGACTAAGGAAGTTGCATTGGCAGAAAATGCTGCAATTTTCATGGCTCTATCATAATTGAACCTCCTCTGATTGACAAAGAGATGCCTTTTCCGATAAGTCATGTATTCTGCTTCATTTAATGGATGGACATTGGAGTGTCAGGCAAGAAATGGCAGACAACTAAGATCCTGCAACCACTGCTAAAAAATCACGAAGCTGGTGGTGGCAGTGTTATGGTCTGGGGATTGTTTTTGTGACATTCTCTGGGCCCTCTAATTCATGTGGACGGCACGCTTAACCAATTTTGGTATGAATGCATCCTCAGATGGATTACAGACACCTTTACTATGGTGGTTGGGATCTTCCAGCAAGACAATGCCATGGTTACAAATGTCAGACATTAGTTGGAAGAGCATGACCAAGACTTCTAAATACTATGCTGGCCTCCTAATTCCCCAGACTTAAACCCATTCTAGCATCATCATGTTTGCTCTATGAATCAATAATTAACTCTCCATATTTAGCATAACTACAACAAAAATAAAAACTGAAATGGTGAAGTGGTGACCGTTACAGCTTTATAGCAAAATTCTTCATCTGTATCATTGACAATGATTGGTGGAGGCCGGTGGTTAAATGGTCAACCGCTTTTATATCATTTGAAGATGATTAATATGTGACATTAACAGTAGAAAATTGGCATTAAATTCCTACAAGTAATAAACATATGTGATCAACCACTACATTTTTTCTAGGAGCAATACAGACTGAATACAGGCAGAATAATGAAGACCTGGCCTGTAATAAAAAATAAATAAAGGCTGCTGTAATGAATATGGAATATAATTTGATCCAAGTCGATCACTAGATTATGAGAGGACCAGCACATTTTTTTAGCCTCTTTGCGTTTCAGCAGTCGTAACTTTTTATTTTTACAATGACACGGTTGTATGAGGTCTCGTTTTATTCTGAACAAGTTGTACTTTTTGGGATAATAATCTAAGTTCACTTATAAATGATTGCAGAATTATTTTTCAATTTTCTTTCATTTTTTTAAATTTTTTTTTGTTTTTGTTTTTTCTACACCATTCAAATTTCACACTTAATAACTTGTTAGATTAATTCTATAGATTATTATGGTCGTGTGGATACCTAATATGTGTATTTTTTTTAAAACTATTTTTATTAAATATTTATTTTTATTTTATTTTTTTTTTTTCTACACTTTTTTATGTTTTTTACTTTTTTTTTAAATCCCATGAAGGGATAACTATTTTACATTTTTTTTTTAAACTTAGAAATGAATTGGCATATTCATATATGCTAATACATTATAATCTGTGTCAGTTAGACACAGGCGGCAATCAGGGCAGCACATAGTGTGTCCTGATCACTGACTTTGTACACAGACAGCCCTGGGGCTACTCTACTGACTGTGCAGCCATTCCCCGTGCCCTGGTCCGATCACCCGACAGAGCAGGGGAAAGCCCTTTGATTACGCTACAGTCACGAACCGCGGCAATCAAAGGGTTAAGCGCCGGGGAGCTTTGCAGAGGCTGTGCTGGGAACAGGGCTGTGCTGGGTGCCGCAAACCCCGCTGTCTGCAGTGACGTCAAGAGACGTCCCTACAGACAAATAACCTGCACCGCCCGTCGTCAAAAGTTGGCGGTGGTCATTAATGGCTTAAATGTATTCTGCCTGTGTAGTCGTAGTGGAACTAGATTTGTCATTCGGACAAAAAAAGGTCCCTTATTTCTCAACTTATACCAGTAAAATCATAAAAAGTAATTTATGATAATAACCAAACTATATACAATTAAATTACATACATTTAATAATACATTACTTAATATAAAATAAATACAAAATTACACTATATCCCAAAAATATTAAATTATCTCCTATAAAATGTATTTAAAATTGATACAATCTAAAATTAATATTAAATAATACAAAGTAACGAAACCGATACAGCATCTACCATAAATCACGTCCTCAATGGACTAATTTAGCAGCCATTATCAAATTCTGGCATTCATTATATACACATGTTTGCCGCATTACTAATGTGCCAAAGTACCATGGCCCGCCAAAAATATACAATAGGCGCCTCGAACCTTAGGTGCCATTTAAGAGCGCACATTCACCACCTTCATATATTCAGGTACATTATACACTGAAAATAGACAAAAAAATTGTGTTGAGGTGCCAAGTTTCATACATGTTGCCCTTAACGTTTTTAAGTAGAATTCCATAGAAAATCTAAAATCTTGTCTAGCTGGGTACAGCTCATTATGCCTAATTTATGCTGGTTTAATGAATAAATTCATGCTTGTAAATCTATACTGCTAAGGAGTATATATTTCTTGTAAGCCTAGTATGCCATTTTAGACAGCTAGAATGGGGGTGAATTTTATTGTTCACATTTTGGCTGCCATAATTGGACTACCAATAGCTTTACGGAAGCAAATTCAGATCAGCATAGAATTCAACAGCAAACCCTATGTTTGCTTTAGTAGAGCCACAGTGGGTCTAAGTATTGCAGCTATAACAGTAAAATGCATCTGCATTTCAATGACCTGACAGCATCCCTACTGGAATGCTCCTATTTGTAAAGTCAGCAATTCCAATGATAATTATTAGGGAATAATAATTATTTATTCACTACCAAATTTGGGGAAGTTTACAAAAGTGAACATACACTCACATACATTCACTTAAATATCCAAGGCATTATGGGAAAGGAGCTGGAAAGCTCACTGCGCCCTCTATAGGTTGTAACAAATCCTCAATTTACTTCTGATTCACTGAATCTTTGAGAAGCAAAAAGGAATAATTGTCAAGCCAATATTGCTCATCTACATACGCGTTTCGGGGTTTTTACCCTCATCAGTGTAGAGCAGAGCGATATTGGCTTAACTAGTGGGAGGCAATGAGTGGGTATGAGGAGGGGAACATCTCTCCTTATGGAGAGCACCAGTTAAGGTGTGTAGTGTTTTGTTTTGCCTTTTAGCCCACTACTCAGCATCTGCATATCACAAGGCATTATGGGAAAGGAGCTGGAAAGCTCACTGCGCCCTCTATAGGTTGTAACAAATCCTCAATTTACTTCTGATTCACTGAATCTTTGAGAAGCAAAAAGGAATAATTGTCAAGCCAATATTGCTCATCTACATACGCGTTTCGGGGTTTTGCCCCTCATCAGTGTAGAGCAGAGCGATATTGGCTTGACTAGTGGGAGGCAATGAGTGGGTATGAGGAGGGGAACATCTCTCCTTATGGAGAGCACCAGTTAAGGTGTGTAGTGTTTTGTTTTGCCTTTTAGCCCACTACTCAGCATCTGCATATCACAAGGCATTATGGGAAAGGAGCTGGAAAGCTCACTGCGCCCTTATAGGTTGTAACAAATCCTCAATTTACTTCTGATTCACTGAATCTTTGAGAAGCAAAAGGAATAATTGTCAAGCCAATATTGCTCATCTACATACGCGTTTCGGGGTTTTGCCCCCATCAGTGTAGAGCAGAGCGATATTGGCTTGACTAGTGGGAGGCAATGAGTGGGTATGAGGAGGGGAACAATCTTCTCTTATGGAGAGCACCAGTTAAGGTGTGTAGTGTTTTGTTTTGCCTTTTAGCCCACTACTCAGCATCTGCATATCACAAGGCATTATGGGAAAGGAGCTGGAAAGCTCACTGCGCCCTCTATAGGTTGTAACAAATCCTCAATTTACTTCTGATTCACTGAATCTTTGAGAAGCAAAAAGGAATAATTGTCAAGCCAATATTGCTCATCTACATACGCGTTTCGGGGTTTTGCCCCTCATCAGTGTAGAGCAGAGCGATATTGGCTTGACTAGTGGGAGGCAATGAGTGGGTATGAGGAGGGGAACATCTCTCCTTATGGAGAGCACCAGTTAAGGTGTGTAGTGTTTTGTTTTGCCTTTTAGCCCACTACTCAGGATCTGCATATCACAAAGCATTATGGGAAAGGAGCTGGAAAGCTCACTGCGCCCTCTATAGGTTGTAACAAATCATCAATTTAATTCTGATTCAATGTTTCTTTGTGAAGCAAAAAGGAATAATTGTCAAGCCAATATTGCTCATCTACATACGCGTTTCGGGGTTTTGCCCCTCATCAGTGTAGAGCAGAGCGATATTGGCTTGACTAGTGGGAGGCAATGAGTGGGTATGAGGAGGGGAACATCTCTCCTTATGGAGAGCACCAGTTAAGGTGTGTAGTGTTTTGTTTTGCCTTTTAGCCCACTACTCAGCATCTGCATATCACAAGGCACTTAGTCCTGCGGGCATAGGGCTCCCATAATGCCTTGTGATATGCAGATGCTGAGTAGTGGGCTAAAAGGCAAAACAAAACACTACACACCTTAACTGGTGCTCTCCATAAGGAGAGATGTTCCCCTCCTCATACCCACTCATTGCCTCCCACTAGTCAAGCCAATATCGCTCTGCTCTACACTGATGAGGGGCAAAACCCCGAAACGCGTATGTAGATGAGCAATATTGGCTTGAACAATTATTCCTTTTTGCTTCTCAAAGATTCAGTGAATCAGAAGTAAATTGAGGATTTGTTACAACCTATAGAGGGCGCAGTGAGCTTTCCAGCTCCTTTCCCATAATGCCTTGTGATATGCAGATGCTGAGTAGTGGGCTAAAAGGCAAAACAAAACACTACACACCTTAACTGGTGCTCTCCATAAGGAGAGATGTTCCCCTCCTCATACCCACTCATTGCCTCCCACTAGTCAAGTCAATATCGCTCTGCTCTACACTGATGAGGGGCAAAACCCCGAAACGCGTATGTAGATGAGCAATATTGGCTTGACAATTATTACTTTTTGCTTCTCAAAGATTCAGTGAATCAGAAGTAAATTGAGGATTTGTTACAACCTATAGAGGGCGCAGTGAGCTTTCCAGCTCCTTTCCCATAATGCCTTGTGATATGCAGATGCTGAGTAGTGGGCTAAAAGGCAAAACAAAACACTACACACCTTAACTGGTGCTCTCCATAAGGAGAGATGTTCCCCTCCTTAAATATCCAATGAATGACAGCTTTAAAAGAAATTCAAAGGGGTGGAGTGAAATCATTCTTATTCAATTTATAGCAATATAAACTCCAGGTTAAGCATTAAGATACAGTAATGTGTTAATGATAAATTATTCTTTTGACTTAAGGATTTTAAGGAGTTTTAAGTGAACAATTACAGTTTCCCTGATGATTTAATAGTGTCCTCTTTTAACTTGTATTAGTTTTGGATCTCTGTACTATAAAGATTTCTGTTAGTCAAATATTATGCCAAGACTTGTTAAATATTTTCATTTAAATGTAGATTTTGACCTTCTCGTCAATGAAATATTGATGGAAGCATAAAATATAGATTATCTCCACTTGAAAGGAGAGGTCTTCACTGTCATGTCATTAAAGACACAGAAAACAATATTAACATGCAAAATCCATCTAAATGTAGAAAGAAAACATAAAAAAAACTGTTTGATTTAATGAAGAAAATACAGAAATTCACATTTACCAAATGATTGGTTTCTTAATTACTTACAATATAAATATTAAAATTAATTTTAATTAATTATTGCTATCTCTCTAATATGTTAGCAAACAACAATTTTTTTAGATGACTGTAAAAACTTGGCTAAGATCAGAGGAATATTTTGAATAATAAAATCATTTGTTTTGAAACTATTTGCACATACATTCAGATATTAAGATTTTAAAATGATTTGCTAACTATAATTAGTTTTAAGATTTGCATACTTTTCTTCACATGCTTTAAGTGGCTCAAATTGCAGGCTAAGTCACTTTTATAGGTGTACCTTTAAATAAAATTACTGCATGGATGACGAATGTGGAGAAATTTAAGAGATAACAAAAGTGAACCTGATTGGTCAAAACTATGTTTAATGCTTATAAGTAGTATTGCTTGAAGTGGGCCATGTTTAGTTTTACACTAGTTTGACCAAATGTGTGAAAAAAATATGGATTCGGGATGTCCGAAACACAATTTTTTTTCTCTAACTCTATCTTCAATGCTAGCTACAACCATAACCCTAACCCTATGTTAGAGTTGGGGTTTTTAGGTTCTTTTTAGGAATTAACTGACCTTTCATCATTGCTCCAGGCTTTGCATCCCTCCTGCTGATGGTCCCTCAGACTGTCCAAGGTCACTTTGGTTTTCCTAGATTAATCCTAGGTTGTGGAAATCAGAAGTGATATCATACACAACAACGCAAGGCCTTGAATGTTGCAGGACCCAGAGCAAAACTAAAAGGTATGTGAACCCCTTAAAACCTATTAAAACCCTAACCGTAGTCTACAACCCAGTTTAGGAATAGGGTCTATTTCTCTGGCAATTTTTGTCAAAAATAATTTTGGATAGGTCTGAATATAACTGCTTAGATGTGGGTCAAATTTGACATTGGCCAGAACTTAAAGTACAACACACAAAGCTCAATCAAATAGACTTCTCAAGAGATACAGAATGTATATTCTCTTAATCTGGCTTGTGCATGATATTATTGATCATGAACCTGACTACCACCTGTTGTAATTTAGATCCCTGGTTATTGAGTGGAATCTTTACAGTACCATATCTACATCCAGCTTGATGTCTATAACCCAGCTCCTGTGTGTTCTGACTTTGCTCATATCTAATCTAAACCACTGCATCCTGGTTCAGTGTAACCTCCATAATTCAACCCTTGGTTCATTAAGACTGCTTACAGATGTGAACCTCCTTGCATTTCCTTTTGGCTCAACATATCCCGAGAGGTGTGGCGCATTATTACCAGTTTTTAAAATAGGAACCCGTTATCTGTTAATACTTTGCCAGGAAATATTTATGTTATATGAGTCTAAATGTGGCCATGCAGTAGTTGGTGAGTGAATTGCAGCCTGTTGAGGGTTTTGTTTGCATGTCATGATAATTTATTGAATAATGTATGATAATTTGTATTCAAGATAAATCGGAAAGTTAATAAGGATTGCATTGTACATATATGTCTGTATCATGGTATCACACACCCAGTTCAGCGTTAACTTCATTAATGACCTCTCTCTTGTTTGATGAACCTCCAGAATCCTGGCTAATTGTTTTGTCCTCTCTGATACATTTCCCAATAGACGTTTTTATTGTTGTTGCCCAAAAAATGCCCCCTTACCTACAACGCTTTCCCACCCTTAATTTTTTCCCCAAACCTCCAATTAATTTTTAATCCAACCCCAATTGAATCCCAGATGGGTTTCCCTTAACCTTTTCCCCCAAAATTTTGATTCCCCTGACCCTAGCCTTTTTTGGGGGGGAAAGGGGGCTTATAAAATTTTAAAAATTATACCTTTTGGGGGGAAGGGAATAACGCAGGAAACAGAAGGGTTAAAAACTTTTTCCTTTAATCATATATTACCCCTCTTTTTCCCCTAAAGATTTATTCGAAAAGAGAAATTTTCCCGGACTAAAAACCGTTTCTTTCCTACTCTACTTATTCATTTTCAATTGAAAATCCCGCAATCCTCATGACGTGCAAACAAAAAAAATTTTTGGTGGAAGCGGGGACCAAAGGTCCTCCCCCACCAACCAAATTCGAAACCCCTTGGGGGCAGGCGGGCATAAATGAAATTCATCATTAAAATCCCCCCTTTTTGCTTATGCTTATGGACAAAAGACAGAAGATGTAGGGTATCACCCTTTGGCGCAGGGGGCATGTTTATATCCGCTGCCCAAGCCAGAAATTCCAAAAAAGGGTTTTAGGTGTTTGGCAAAAGGAATGGAGGCGGTGATTTTTTATTTTCTTTATTTTTAATGGAGGGTTTCCCTATTTTTACCTATGATTTTACCTTTTTGGGTTTTTGGGGGGGTTTCCCATATACACACCTACCTACTTATTGGGAAGTTCTATCTACCTACCTACTGGGGGGGCCCTTATTTTATTTAAACCCATTTGCTAGGGGCCTTTTTTTAAAACTGTATCCCTTTCGAGGGGCCTATATACCAAATTTCCCTACAGTTGGGGCCCAATATCCCTCCTACGGGGGAAACCTTTTCTTTAAAAAATCTAAAAAACGGGGGGCCTTTTTAAAAACCTCCCCAAATCAAACTAGGGGGGGCCCCAAACATAGGGTCCCTTTACCCAAACTGGGGGGTCCCTTATAAAACATACCTACGTAACTACAAGAAGGTAGGCCCTACCTATCTACCTGCCTTTGGGGTTTAGATGCAAAATTGGAAAAACCAACCAAACCCTTTATCCTTTTGGGGGGGCCTTTCCCAATTTTAAAAAGGGCTCCCTTTAAAATAAGTGGGGGCGCCAAAATTTAATTAAATAAAAAAAGTGATTTCCAAAATTTAATGGTATTTTAAAGTTTTTGCAGGGAATTAAAAAATAGTTTTTTTCTGTAGCCTTTTTAAACCTTTTAAAATTTTGGGGCCCCCAAATTTTATCCTTCTTTTAAATTATTTTTTTTTCTAGAAAACAAAGTTGATCTCTGTCTTCATAATTGGTAATACATATTCCCAAACATGGCCTAATCAGGTAAAACCCAAATGAAACTTTTTTAAAAATGCAAAAAAGAAATTAAACCAAATGAATTTATTTTGGAAACCTTCTGTTTTTTTTAAAGATTAACAACTGTATAAAATAATAATATATACCCTTTTTTAAAAGGGGCACAAGTCATGACTTTGAAAAAATCAAAACCCTTGCCCCAATTTAAAAAAACAAAATTTATTGGACCCCAAATAAAAAGGGGAAACTGAAATTTGGGGTCAGAGAAGGGAAAAGATTTAAAATAAAAAAATTTCCCCCCTTTTTTTTTTGGTAAAAGTGTTCATATTTAAAAAATTTTAAATCCCATAGGGAAATAAAAACCAGCTTTGACTGTTTTAATTTGGGGCCTGTCAGACATGTTTTACAAAACTAAATTTCCTTGAAAACAACACATTAATACACAAAATATTAGAGAGGTAAACATGTTATTTTTATGATTAACAAAAAGCAAACATGTTTTTTGTATTTATTTTTATAGGTGGGGGTGGTTTGTGTATATATATATTATTAAAATTTTTAAGGGGAAAAACACTGAAAAAAGGTAAAAAACTTTGTTAAAAAGTTAATTAACCCAATTTACAGCTTGTACAAAAGTAAAAATTTGGTTTTGCCCCCTCCAAAAAACTCAACAAACATCTTCAACGTCAAAAATTTAATTGACACAAAAAAAAAGTGGATACCCCCCCAAATTTAAAATGGAAAAATTTGGGGTCCCCAAAAAGTGTCAAAAATTTTGTGGGGGTCCCCCCTTTAACTTTCAGCACAAATTTAACTTTTTAAACCCATGGAGTTCAGGTTGCAGCCACGGGAAATTCCCCCTTCCACTCCTCCAGGGAAACCAAAAATCTTTTTCACAGAAGGTGGGGTTTGTTAGAGACCTTGCGCCCCTTTTCACCTTTTATTTGGGCCCCCTTTACAGAAGCTCAATGGGGTTTTTGGGGTTTTTACACTTGTTTGGGGCCAGTCCGGGAACCTTTAACCCCTATTTTTTACCCAAGGGGAGTGGAAATTTTTTTGGAGGTGTTTTTGGGGGTTGTTGAATTTTCTTTTGGGGGAAAATTTACTTTTCCCGTGGCCCCAATTTTTAAAGGGAGAGGGTTCATCTCTGCTTCAGAAATGTCATAGTACATCGGGGCACTCTTTGGTTCCCCAATGAATTTGTACCCAAACCAACATACCCGGGGCAGCACTCATGCAGCCCCAAAAAATGCCCACCCCACCCCCAAAGCTTGATTTTGTAAGCAAGAAAAACACTTTTTTTAAAATTTTCCCTTTAAACCTGGTTTCCCCCTTACATTTGACACTATCTGAACCCAATAAAGTTTATTTTTGATCTAAATTTTTCATGGGACATGTTTCCCAGAAACCAAATTCCTTATTTGATTTTTTTTCAGAAAAAACTTTTTTGTGGGCTTTCTTGTTTTACCCATTTTTTAAAGAAGGGGCCCTTTTCTTCGGGCCCCAAAATTTTGGGTTTCCATGGTGTGGGGCCGAAATGGTCCTGACAAGGCAAACCCCTTTTAAAACCCCTTAAAACCCTGCAAAAAGGGTTCGGGGCCCCCCCTCGTACCTTTATTTTTTTAAAAAAAAAACCTCGGATATGACTTTTAATATTCCCAACTCAACTTTTTTTGGGACCAGGGGCCAACTTTTTTTTCTGGGGGGTTAAAAATTTTTTCTTGATTAAAATCCCGGGTGAAGGGTTTTGCCCCCACCATGCGGGAAAGCAAAATTTCCCCGGGGTTCCCTGGCAAATTTTTCTTAAACCCTAGGAAAATTTTTATATACAGAAAAACAATTTTTATTTTTTCCAGACCCTCAAAACATTTGTTTCCCCATGAGGGGGCCATTTTTGAATTTCCCAAATTTTCCCAGAAAAGAAAGGGGTATAATGGGGCCCAAAAACACCAAAATTTCCCACATTTGCTTTCCCCTTTCAAAACTGAGTTTCTTTTTTTTTTTAAACAAGTCATTTTACACCATAGGGGGGAAAAAGGGGCCAAATTTGGGCAAAATTTGTCCTTTTAACTTAGGGGTGTTTTTTTTAGTTCCCCAGTGATTTGGGACTTTGAGGGGGTTTATGTTGAGTTTTTTTAGAGGGCACACCAAAACCTAAAATGTTATAAAAACCCGGGTATAGGGGGTTTTAACTTATTTTTTAGTTTTCAAGGTGTCATGTTTTCCCATTTTTTTTGTCTTAGGGTCTTTTCCCAATAAAATTTTTCCCAATCTTTTTTTCCTTCCATAACAAAAACCCCACCCCAAAGGGTTTAAATTATAAAAATTTTATAATTATAATAAAATTATATTTTAAAATATATATTTTTCCTTTAAAATTTATATATTATATATTAAAATATAAATATTTTTTATAAAATATTATATAAATATATATAATATATATTTATTATTATTAATTTTATTTTTTATTAAATTTTTAAAAGCCCCAAATGAACCCAAAGGGGCCCCTGTACTTTTCGGGGGGTTACTTTACTTTGGAATAATCAACAGTACAGTGAAAGGGATAAGGGCCCAATTGGCACGGACAGAGGGGGGAGGGGGCCCCTGCCCGCGAGGGCTTAAAATTTCTAAAAGGGGGGGGGAAGGGGAAACAGGGGGTGGGGGGCAGACATGAAAATTGTGGAGGAGTATATATAAAATTTATTTTTTTAATATAAATTAAAAATATATATAAGTTTTTAAAAAATTTTGGGAAAGGAGAAAATTTATATAATTGGCGGACCAGCTACATTTAAGTGCCTGCTTCTAAACTGGGTTTAAATTATTTTACCTAAAGTGGTATTTGCGACAGCCCCCAAAGGGAAATTTGGGGGCCCTTGGTGGAATAAGGAAAAGCCGGTCAAATGTAGGCCACCCCACCTAAGTGGTTGGAAAAAGGGTGGGGATCGTTTGTTTGGGGTTTTTTAGCCGTTTTTGGGGGCGGCTTTTTAAATTGGAGTTAAAAATTTTGGGTGGGGGGCTACTCCCCTTTGTTCCCATGTTTTCCCCGGGCCCTCCGGGGACACTTTTTGGGACAAAACCCTTTAGGCTTATAAAAGCCTGTGACTACAGGTTTTCGGGGGGGGGGGGGGGGGGCCAATGGTCTGCTATTCCCCGGGGGCCCAAAAGGGGGGAACCCTGAAAAGGGGCCCCGATGCCCCAGAGGCTTGGGGGAAAAGCCTGTTTCCCCAGGGGTGGGGGCCCAAAGGGTGGTGTAGGGGTCCAGAAAAATAGACTAAAAGACCACACGGGAGGAGGTTAGTAAGTGGCCAAAACGGCGGTGATGTTTTTTTTTGTTTTTTTAAAACCAAAAGGGCTGAAACCTGTAAAAAAAATAAACAACTGAGGCCATTAAAAGAAGCCCTGTTTGGGCCCAAAATTTTTTTTTTCCCCAAAAGACGGGGGGACCCAGGGGCGAAAAAACCCCCATAGGGGAAAGGGGCGGGAAAACCAAGGGGGAGGGTTAAATATTGTTATATTTATTTTCTTTATATATTTTTAATAAAATTATTTTAATTATAAAATTTATTATAAAAAGCTTGTGGTGGGGTTTAAAAAAAATTGGGGTTTATGTCTATGAAAAAGTTTTAATTTTATATTGTATATTTTTTAAAAATTTATAAAATTAAAAATTTTTTAAATTTATAAAACGTTATTAAAAATTTAAAAAGATAATGCCAAGGTCCCCCTTAAGCGTTTCAAGACGGGAATGCATTTCAAAAAAGTAACTGCTTCTAAACAACGTTGGTGTGGAGCTTATCGGGAAAGGGTTTAGGGAAATTTCCCCAATCCGGGCGATTTATACTGTAAAAAAAAAGGGGTCTTTGTATTTTTTAAATTCTTTTCCCTATTTTTCTGTGAAAAAAGGTCATAACTTAAAAGGCAAGGCTAAAATTTCTCCTGTAAGTTTTTGAGCCTTTTCCTTTTTCACAACCCAAATTTACCGAGGAAAAAATTTTGAATGCTTGGGAAAAAAAGTCTTGTTAAAGGTTAAAATTTTATTCACTTCAAGGGAAGGAAGGTTTGTGAATGAAGAGTCCCGGGTGAAGGGCCAGGGATCATAAAAAGGGAAAATTACTGTTTTCATTTAAAAAATTTTTTCTACCCTAAATGAAAAATTTAAACCCAAAAAGAAGTTTTTCTTAAATTTTAAATAGCAAAAAATAATTTAAAAAAAGGAAAAAGTTTATAATTTCTGACTTGCTTACTTTCTTGGGTTTTGACAAAGAATGTAAAAACCTGAAAAGAAAATGGCTATTAATATGATTTTTTTAGGAAAAATTTTGGGCCGACCTTTTTTCCCTTTGGAATTGAACACGGGTCCTTTCATTGCTTTGAATAGAAAATAAATCCAAATGTTCCCCAGCACAAACATTACCCCTTTCCCAAAATTTTAAGTTTTTTCAAAATAGTTTCTTAAAAGAAGGAGAACCCCACAATGCCCAAAAAGGCCAAAAAAATTTTCCTTTAATTTTAGAAATAAACCCTATCTTCCCCTTCCTTTTTTTTTATTCCAGATAACTGACCTCTCCACAAAATGTTTTAGGTGAGATTCACACTAGGAACCTATTTTTTCCCCATTGACAGTAAAACATTTGAATACCCTTCCAGATGGTTATTCAGGGCAAATACAAGCTGGGGCCATACCAATGGGGAAAAAGGGGACCAAGTTAGTAAACTTTTTATTAGGGTTTTAGCCTTTTTTTGTCAAACATGTCATTGGGGTTTACAGAATAAAATTTCGCCCCCCCAAACAAAAAACAGAGTAAATGTAATATTTGCTATGGGGCCCCGCCATGTTTAAATACCTTTGAGTAGATAGTCAGACATTCATGGCTCATTACTAATGAGAATACGGCTTATTTCTTTACAAACCATCTGTACAAGTATTTTGTTGATTCATCTTGGTTATGCAAAGACCATAAGTTTCATATGATCAGCAAATGGGGGAAAGGGGGGGAAAAAGCCATCAGTGAATAAAAAAAAAACCCTTTTAAAGGGGTGGTTTAAAACCAAATTGTCCCAACCTGTACAGCTCTTTTTGAGGGTCTGAAAAGCTGGGAAAAACCCCCCCTAAACTTACTGTTTTTTAAAAGTGGGATTACTTTGTTTAAAACCTGCATTCAGGGACTGAGTTTAATACTTTTAAAAGTTTTATGGGTTTTTTGGGTGTGTTGTTGAAGAGACATACTATAAAGTGGGTGTTTTATGGGCTATTTTAATGCAAACTTCCCATTTACTGTTCTTACACAAGGGTCCACAAGGGTGTGTGATCCTGGGGAAAAAATAAATAAATAAATAAATATATATATATATATATATATATATATATATATATATATAATATAATATATATATAATATATATATATATAATATATTATATATATATATGCCTTAGCATTTTTGTAACAGAAATACTGTCACCGTGTGGTTGGATTACCAATGCTAACACTCTGAATTACAGACTTGACACTCTGGATGCAGACAGAGTTGAGGGGTATTTGGGGCAGTAAAAGAGAATGGGAGAGCAAGAGGGAGGGGGGGCTGCTGACCATACATTGTATTTTGCTGTGGTTTTGCACAAATCACAGAAACACTACAAATTGCCCAGCATCCCATTCTGCATTATAGTTGAATGATTCCTAATGAGACCTTTGTAATGCCATTCTCATATCACCAAAGGTTTTGTCGAACAGGAGGGGGATACAGCATTAGTCTACATATGACAGAGGACTTGCTGGAACAGTGGTCTATATGTGACAGAGGAGGGGGCATAAGTGGTGCTCAATATGTGAGAGAGTAGTAGGGCATGTAAATTGTGTAGATGCAGGAGTGGGGAGCCAACTGTCAGATCCAAATCAGCTCTATAGTCAGTGCTGGGGACTGTATTCCACCTGGAACTGTGCCTAATATATCAGCTTACAGGGGACATCAGCAATAAAAAAAAATGTGTTAGAAAAAGGTTTTATCAGATCTTAGGTTCCCGTGGTTCCATAGGGACAATATGAAAAAGATATGCCAGTGAATACCCATGTCCTTTGTTGGATACCCCTTTTTGAAAATCTTGGTAGTGGGGGTTATGGGAGAACAGTGAAGTGGAGAGTGGCTCCCTGTACCTTTGGTGCATTTCGCTCAGCTGCTCCAACCTACTTGGTTGTACTTGGTTTTAAACACCTCTCCAATCAAAACAGAAAGTTTCAGGGCTCATTCTCGAAATAGCTGAAGGTCCCAAAGGTCCTATTGATGTGCTATCAATGTGTATGGTGGGAATATCTTTGCCACTAGATGCATTTTTTATTACAGCTACTCTTGGGGCAGGGTATAACCTAGCTCTTAATAACCTAGCTCCACTTGACATTAGAAAACTTCTGCAAATGGAAATGTACGTTTCGTATGAAAAATCTTAGAAAATGACATTAACAGTAAGTTCCTTATATAGGCTTATTATTATCAGAATTATTCCATCAATAAACAGATCACTGAGGCATTGTTTTTAACCATGACTAATAAATTCATTATAGAACAGGCAAATAATACCAATTAGTGAGCATGATACTATTGGTAGACTATGTTGACTATCCCAGATCTACCAAACAATCTTGTATTTATGATACCTGCACAGAAGGTCAGGCCAATTTATTCCAGCAGCTAGCAAAGCTAAGAGCTCAGCAGAAGCTGACACACTGACAGAGGTTCCATTATAGAGCTGTTTCTAGCATTTACTTTTCCTGTTGTTATTGTTTTCAGCGTCAGAGGACCTAAGATTCATTTAGCTTGTGAAGAGATTACTGGTTTAGGCAGGAATCTCTGTGGTCTAATTCTCCTGCTTGGTCATTCTCACCAGGAGTGTGAAAAGGCAATGTAAATTAGACCCATGTCCCATTTTTATTTGTATGCAGTTTTTTTCTGGGGCTAGATTAAAAAGAAAAAAAAAACAACAGTATTTCTTTTGATGCAGTTTTTGAACTAAAGCCAGGAATGAATTTAAAATTAATTAGTGATGTAAAGAAATGACATATACTGCTTAGTCCTGCAGGATCCACTTCTGGCTTTTGCTCAGAAACTTCATCAGAATTTTTTATTTTTTTTTTATAAATGTCGTCTGTGTAAACTCCCTAAATGAAATTTAAAATGTAAAACATCTGGATTTGCTCAAATACAATATCTCATAAAAGATAAACCCTTCCCATTTTTGTAAATATTGTATTATATCTTTTTGTGAGACAACACTGAAGATATGACATTTTGATACAATGTAAAGTAGTAAGTGTATAGCTTATATAACAGTGTAAATAACACACACCCATCAATGTCTAAACTGCTGGCAGCAAAAGTGAGTACACCCCTAAGGGAAAAAGGACAGATTGTGCCTCAACATTTTGTGTGACCACCATTATTTTTCAGCACTGCCTTAACACTCTTGGACATGAAGTTCACTGGAGCTTCAAAGGTTGCCACTGGAACCCTCTTCCACTTCTCCATGACAACATCACAGTGCTAGTGGATGTTAGAGACCTTGCGCTTCTCCACCTTCCATTTGAGGATGCCCCACAGATGCTCAATAAGATTTAGGTCTGTAGACATCCTTGGCCAGTCCATCACCTTTACCGTCATTTTCTTTAGCAAGGAAGAGCTGGTCTTGGAGGTGTGTTTGGGGTCGTTATCATGTTGATATACTTTTGTTCAGATCCTCAGACAGTTCTTTGCCATGAGGTGCTGCATTGAACTTCCAACTGATAGGTGACACCAATGTGTAAATAACACAGGATCCACCATTCACAGTAGAAGACATTCACAGATCCCCCTCTTCTCCTCCCTGCACACTGACTTCTTCCCAGACAACAGAGCATGCCCACAAACCTCTCCCATAGAAGTCAATGGGTCTGCTCCTGTTCACAGGCTCCTATGTCCATGAAGCTCCTGTAAAGTATATCTATTAATTCTTTAAAAGCAGCTCATGTATCAGTATCTTGTTTCTATTAGTAAATAAAAAATGGTGGCAGTTTCCCTTTAAGTGAGCAAGCTTTAATATTAGTAACAAGCCATAAAAAACAGCTGTATGCTTTAATGGGCCCCTGAGCTAAGGGGGCCCACAGGCTACCCTTGCCACATAGCTGCATCACATGGTGCATGCAGTGGTTGAGGCAAAGCAGCCGTTATACACTGAAACCGGACGCTTAGCCCTCTGAAAGAATTGGCGCAATGCAATCATGTCATCATGCTGCTGCCTATACTAGGCCCTTAGCCTATGCCTAGACTTGTGGCCTAGTAGATGCTAGAACTGGAGTCCCAGAGCGGCCATGATGACTTCACATCACCTGCTCCGGATTCAAAGAGCAGTGTTCAATGGAGGAAGAGAGGAAAGCTGAGGTGAGCATTATTTTTATTTTTTTAATAAGGGGAAGAGGGGTGGAATACCTACCCTAATTGTCCCTAACAAACTACCCTAAGTGGCCCTAACTCCTACCCTAAGTAGTACCTGCCTACCTACCGCAAGGTGCCCTATCTACCTGTCTACATACCGCAAAGTCCCCTATCTACCTGCCTACCTACAGCAAAGGGTCCTATCTACCTGCCTACCTTCCGCAAAGGGCCCTATCTACCTGTCAATCTATCGCCAGTTGCTCTATCTGCCTTTCTACTACCACAAAGGGCTCTATCTACCGGTCTACCTACTAGAAGGGTCCCTATCTACCTGCATACCTACCAGAAGGGACCCTATCTACCCACCTACCTACTAGAAGGGGCCCTATCTATTGTACCCGCCTGCAAGAGGGGACTGACACTTTGGCTATATAACTTGTTTTTCTTTGAACCTATTTGAAATTAATTTTCTTCTATTGGACAATTTGTTTTAATAGAAATAATTTTCTGCAGCACGCTACACTGCAGACATCCATCACGTCAGGTAGGGAACCTATTGCTGAAAAGTATTGGTCCACAGATGGTCTCAGGAAGTACAGGGGCCCCAAGCTGAAGTTTTTTACCCGGGCCCGTGAGTCTTTAGCTAAGCCTCTGGTAAGGCACAAATACTAAGTAAAAGGAAACCTCTGGAGACACAATTACTTTTCTTAAATGGGTGCTATATTATTACAGGATTAGAATTAGAATTGAAGCCAAGATAAATCCACAGAAACACAATTTATACATGGGGATTTATACAAAAGGCTGGTGCCTGTAGTAAAGGCCTGTAGTTATAGTAACATAATTTATATTTTCAAAAGCCAAATGTAACATTTTCAGTCATCATGTGACATAAGATGGTGACATCAAAGCACCAGCTTTTTGCATGTTCGAATTTGTATGATCAGAGTTCGTTCTGACAACACAGCAAAATTTAAAAAATAAATTTGGTAAACGTGGTTCACATGGAAAATGCATTTCAAATTGGGTGAAGCAGTTCACACTTCCATGCTAGAAACGTGCTCCTCCGACCCCAATAAAGAGTAGCTGCAGAACATTGTAATAATAATGATTACAGAATGCCCAATGATAAAACATGCCAGCAAAATGGATTGCATACAGTATTAAACAGTGCCAAGCACAGTGCTTCCTTGTAACCAGCAGAATGCAGGCATTGTACACAGATATAAATCTATGTGCTGCTGAATATTATAACATACCTTTAAAGGATTTGTTTTTTCTTTGTGATTTAGAGCTACAAATACCATGCTTTTCTTCACACAGCCAGTAGGCTCAGTGATAATGTTTATGCTGTTGCAGCCACCATTACAGGGAGCTCACAGTGTACCTAGTTTTAGAGCTTCCTTTGAAGTAAATCAGCATAGCAATGAATATATAAACATACAGTGATTTCCCTCTAATTATTGCATATAGCAGGAATTCTACTGTCATTTTGTCCTCTCCTGCTTACTAGACCAGCAGGAATATATCATGTCTGTATTTGTTTGGAGCTTTGTTTGCATGGCAACTGCCCAATATCCTTGCTTGTTAGCTGACCTTACTTGTTCACCTGAACCTGTTAGGAGTCTATAAAGTTCAGCTAAATAGGTCAGTCTGTGCAGAGTATAAGTTGGACCCTGTCTAGTCCTGCTACGGTTGAATGTTCTGTCCAGTGTTGGCCAGTTGTGTTAGACCAGGCATCCTCAAACTGCGGCCCTCCAGCTGTTGGAAAACTACAACTCCCATCATTCCCACTGTTATAGATTATATAAATGCATGATGGGAGTTGTAGTTTTCCAACAGCTGAAGGGCCGCAGTTTGAGGATGCCTGTGTTAGACTGATATCTGGTTTCTTGTCTCAGTCATGATGGTCTAGTTTTGGATCTTGTAGCTTTTGAGAAATTATTCTTGGAGTTTACCTAGTTTCTGATGGACCCTGCCCAGGTATTGCTGCATTGTATTAGGGTCAGTTGTTAGCTTAGGGAAATATTTAAAGGAAATGTGTTAAGGTGATAGGGTTAATCATAGGAAGAGGTTTTGAGGGATAGCATAGGAACAGTTCGGTAGGGACAATTATCGTTATTACTCTTCCGTTCCTGAAATAATAATAATAATTTTTATTTATATAGCGCCAACATACAATTCTAGCAGCACTTTACAATTTAGAGGGTATACGTACAGACATTACACATTAAAAGTACTTACAGATGAGACACAAGGTGTGAGGGCCCTGCTCGCGAGAGCTTACAATTTATTATGGTGTATTGGTGAGATGAAGGGTTAAGGATGTACACGCATTAGAATCTCCATCAAACTATGCATCTGTCTACAACCACCTGCTGTCCTTGGTCGAATCATTTAGTGGTGAGTCATTTTACTAATGGGCTTCATATTGCCTTTTGTGACTGTGAGCACGTGAAGCTTGTGTGGTTTGCTGTTGTTTTGAGTCCACCAGCATCATTACACTAATATGAAATAGTCACAGCAATTACAGATTTCTCTTTCCTGCCTAGAATCTAGGGTGCCAGTCTAATTTCAGGAGACTCTTGCTCTATTTAGGAGAGTTGTCAATAATATTGCTCAAATAGCTCTGTCCGGTTCAAGAGCAGTTTCAGAAATTTGTGAAACATTCAGATTGTGGAAGTACCAAACCTAAATTCCATTAAAGTATATGGGGGAAAAATTCTTTAGGTGTTTCCTGGCCTCTAAAAAGTAGCAGCCAAATGTCCTATTAACCAAATATCTGGGGCACATCTGAAGAACAGCCAAAATCAAGTCGATGAAGTTTGGTTTGGATTGAACCTTAACCCAAATCAGAAGTACAACACTAATAGTCAATAGTGTCATATGTAATCTTGTCATCTTGTCATCACATGATGTTAGATATTTCAGCACAAATTTTGGGGCAGGCCTAACTTTGAATCTATTGTTCTGCAGATAAAAGAAAGTAGTAATAATTGAAAACCCTTCTGAATGTGAATGGGCCTTTCTAATTTTGGGTATACACACAGTCTACACACACTAATGAGCCATAACATTAAAATAGTGAACATTAATTTTACCATTATAGTATAATGACACCTTTCAGTAGGTTTGGTTATATAAGACATCAAGTGAACAGTAAGTTCTTGAAGTAGATGCCTTAGAAACATTAAAAATGGGCAAGAGTAAAGATCTAAGCAGCTATGAGAAGTACCAAATTGTGATGGCCAATGGGTCATAGCATCTCGAAAACAAAACTGTTCCAAAAAGGATAAATGGTGAATCAGCAACAGGTTCATGGACGTCAAAGGTTCATGATGTATGTGGGGAGTGTGGGCTCGGCTGACTGATCCAATCCCATAAAAGAGCTACTGTAGCATAAACTACTGACAAAATTAATGTTGGCTATGATAGAAAGCTGTTGGAACACACAGTGCATTGTAACTTCCTGCATATTGGGAAACATATACAGTACCTCACAAAAGTGAGTACACCCCTCACTTTCTTGTAAATTTTGTATTATATCTTTTCGTGGCACAACACTGAAGATATGACACTTTGATACAATATAAAGCAGTCAGCGTACATCTTGTATAACAGTGTAAATTTGGTAAGTCCTCAAAATAATTCACCGCACAGCCATTCATGTCTAACTAACTGGTATCAAAAGTGACTATACCCCATGTTAAAACGAACAAATTGTGCCCGAGATGTCAATATTTTTTGTGGCCATCATTATTTTTCAGCACTGCCTTAACTCTTTTGGTCATGGAGTTCACTAGAGCTTCACAGATTGCCAATGGAATCCTCTTCCACTCGTCCATGATGATATCACGGAGCTGGTGATGTTAGAGACCTTGCGCTCCTCCACCTTCCATTTGAGGATGCCCCACAGATGCTCAATAGGGTTTAGGTCTGGAGACATGCTTGGCCAGTCCAGCACCTTTATCCTCATTTTCTTAAGCAAGGCAGTGGCCGTCTTCGAGGTGTGTTTGGGGCCGTTATCATGTTTGAATACTGCCACGTGTCCCAGTTTCTGAAGGGAGGGGATCATGCTCTGCTTCAGCATGTCACAGTACATGTTGGCATTTATGGTTTCCTCAATGAGCTCTAGCTCCCCACAGCCTCAAACCATGACACTCCCAAACCTAGCTTGACTGTAGGCATGACACACATGTGTTTGTACTCCTCACCTGGTTACTGCCACACACACTTGACACCATCTAAACCAGTGTTTCTCAACTCCAGTCCTCAAGACTCACCAACAGGTCATGTTTTCAGGATCTCCCACAGAATGCACTGACAATAATTATATCAAATGTGCAATACTGAGGCAATTCTGAAAACTTGACCTGTTGTTGGATCTTGAGGACTGGAGTTGAGAAACACTGATCTAAAACAAATAAGTTTTTCTTGGTCTCATCAGACCACAGGACATAGTTCCAGTAATCCAGAAATCCATTTCCTTAGTCTGCTTGTC
Organism: Phyllomedusa bahiana; assembly: GCA_025379985.1. Classification (NCBI taxonomy): domain Eukaryota; kingdom Metazoa; phylum Chordata; class Amphibia; order Anura; family Hylidae; genus Phyllomedusa; species Phyllomedusa bahiana. Next base: position 41,196 of record JAODAL010000838.1, on the reverse strand, counting down.
TTCAGCAAGAAAGTGGGCTTTCTTGTGCATCATCTTTAGAAGAAGCATCCTTCTGGGACGACAGCCATGTAGTACCATTTGTTGTAGTGTGCGGCATGTGGTCCTAGCACTGACAGGCTGACTTCCCACCACTTTAATCTCTGTAATGCTGGAAGCATCATTCATTTATTTCTAAAAGACAATCTCTGGATATGATGCTGAGCATGTGCGCTCAACTTCTTTGGTCGCCCATGGTGAGGCCTGTTCTGAGTGGAACCTATCTTGTTAAACCGCTTTATGGTCTTGGTCGCCGTACTGTAGCTCAGTTTCAAGTGTTGGCAATTTTGTTATAACCTAGGCCATATTAATGTAGAGCAATAATTCTTTCTTTCAGATCCACAGACAATTCTTTGCCATGAGGTGTCATGTTGAATTTCCAGTGACCAGTACAAGAGAGTGTGAGAGCGAAAACATCAAATTTAACACATCTTCTACCAATTCACACCTGAAACCCTGTAACATTAACAAGTCACATGACACTGGGGATTGAAAGTGTAATTTTAACATAATTTGTCCATTTTCACTTAGGGGTGTACTCACTTTTGTTGCTAGTGGTTTAAAAATTAATGGCTATACACTGACTACTTCACATTGTATCAAAGTGTCATATCTTCAGTGTTGTCCAATGAAAAGATATAATAAAGTATTTACGAAAATGTGAGGGGCGTAATATGTTCTGTGAGCTACTGTATGTAGTCTGGTCATTTTCTATGCTGACCCCTGTCCTTATCAGAGCAACCTAGCATTTTGCTGTATATACCCCATATTTATACAAAAGACCCCTGTCCTCTCCCAAAAATGCCTACAATAGACATGTGGGAATCACAAATGGACCATCGAGCAATGGAAGGAGGTGGCTTGGTCTGTGGAATTGTGTTTTTTTAACATCATGTCGGTAACTCAGCATAAGTGTGTCTTTTACTTGCAGGAAATATATCGCCAGGATGCACTATAGAAAGACTCTTGCTCTGGGCAATGTTCTGCTGGAAAATCTTGGGTGAGGGTATTTATAGTAACTCAGACAAATACTACTTGAAGATGTATTCCCATTTTATTAATTAAGTTTAAAGCGGCTGTCTCACTACAAAGATTAACTTTCAACATGTAAGGAACAGTAAATAAAGATAGTTTCCGAATATATTGTTTTCTTTTTCTTTGTGGAGAAGATAAAAGTAATTTTTCAGCTCTGAGTGCACTCAAGGTTCTCTAGGTTACCCATCTGCTCTGCCCTGTGTGTCTTATCTGACAGCAGGAATTACATCATCACACAGATCAGCACACAGAACTGCCATCAGCTTGAGAACATGAGTGTTATCTGATCTAACAAACGAGACTAATTACTCTTGTTTACTTAAGCTCTGAAGGTTCTCTGGTCTTTAGAAAAACATCTCCTGCTCTAATGTCAGAGTAATTAGCAGAGCTTTGAATATGAAGCTGATATGCTAATCACCCAGAGCCTAACCAGGAAGAGACAGGATGCATGAATGAAATCTGCTTTTGAATCTGTGAAACAGTGTGGTGAGACAACCCCTTCAAACAAGTAGGCAAAGGTAAATAAAGAGTATTACACAATACATTGCAGTTCTGATTTTGCTTCTCTTCAGAATTAGAGCAGATCTTATCTCCAGCTTTTTACACAGGTTACCAACCAACTCCCTCTGCTCCAGAAGCAGTGGCCGAAATGGTGATGTGACTCTCTGCTGAGTCTTAACACTAGCACAGGAGTTTGTTTATGTTTCATACTGACATAATTTAACCATTTAGAGCTCTGTAGCCTTGTGCACTGCTGTTTAGACCTCTCTATCACTAATGTCCCTATTATAGCATCAGCTAGGAATATGTCATTCAATGCTGTTAAACCACCCACAGCCTAACCAGGACGTGTGAGCCTGAATCAGACTGTGAAGAGCAGGATCTGTAAAACAGCCAGATGGGAAAACCCATTTAACAAATGTTTGTTGTAGTTTGAGCATATTCCTCCATGCCATCAATATTTTCTAGTAGCAGTGGCTTCTTTGAGCAGAATAATGTGCCTTGCCACACTGAAAATTCTTTTTACCAGTGGTTTGAGGGACATGGCAAAGAGCTCAGAGATGTGGCAAATACGTATTGTACTGCAACCTATGGTGACACAACCTCTCAATCTACTGGATCTGGTGCCAGTATCACTGGATACCAGGGCTGGGACAAGGTATTCTGGTGCCCTTGGCAAACAAGGCATGAAGTGCTCCCCAAATTGAAAATTCAGCCCGCTCCATGCCTCCTTCAGCCCCCTTTTCTGCCTGGGATGAAATGGCGCCCTAGGCGGTCGCCTACCTTCGCCTACCCATCGTCCCGGCCCTGCTGGATACCTTAAGTAAATGCCATGAAGAGTCATAGTAGTTTTGGCAGCTTGACAAGGACCTATAGTTCACAGTATTAAGCTTTAATATTATGGATGATCAATGTATTTTTAGTACTGTTTATGGGTTATAAAAATTAATTGTACCCTTCACCAGATGCTTAACTTCCTAACTTGAAACTTCTGGGCCCCAATGTTGACTCTATACCTGGACTCTCAACTGATGCATACTATTTCTACTATTTCTATACTGTATTTGCATGTGACAGAGGGTCTCTAAGCCATAAAGACCAGGGCCTGAATGTGTCTATAATTTCTGTACCCCCTACAGTTAGGCCCTTGCATCTTTTTGAAAGCTATGAATAGCTTACTCTACAAAACAATGAATGTTGTAAGAGTACTTTTCTCTTAATTTGGCTTATATTATTGTCTCTATTGACTTGTAAAAGGAAAACTTAAATGTGTAATGGGAAGTCGAAAGTGCAGCCAGTTAATTTTTAGTAAATTGCAGTCTAAATTTAATGCTGCTTTTCACTTGATTTGTTGCCTAAGACTCCTAGGCTTCTATAGTACAAGCAGTCCACAGGGAGAGGCTATGTTTGTACATGATCTCCAGCTCTATTTAATAATGAATACACAAGAGTAATGAGAACTGCCTGTGACCACTATGTGTTGTGTTCTCCATTCACACAATAACCACTTTTGCAATTTCAGATACAGTATCTATGTTCTACAAAAATCACAATTTAAATGCTCATTTTTTTAGTAATTTTCTTTGCCTTAATGGCAATGAGTCAGAATTGCAATCTTTTTTATTTCCTTGTCTAATACAACATTCCCAATTTTCTTAAGTATGGTATGATACACATTCTGGAAACAGAAGAGTTAAATGTGTTCTGTAATAAGTCTTTGGAAGTACTGCATTTCATTAATTACACAGTACATGAATGTACATCTAATAAAAACAAGAAATAAGTCCTGCTCACAGCATGTTATTTATTGCATTTAGTGTAGACATTGGGAAAGCTCCCAAAGTATACACTAAACATGTTCATAGCCTTCCGTTGCTGGACAGGAGCCAAAAGAGTCTCCTCAGCAAATAAAAAAAATAACAAGCATGTGATGGATACATCATCGTTTTTCAATAGTTTTCCATGAAGTATCCATTAATTGGATGCCATTACAGCCTATGGCGACAGATGTATTAAAAGGCATCCATCTCCCATAGGCTATAACAGCATCCATTTAATGGCTATGTCATGCAAAGCTACTATGGAAAAGCTCATGACTTATCTGTGAGATGGATCTCATACAGTGTATGTTGGTGTACACTAATTAAGCTAATCTTATCTAAGTCACAAATCTGTTAGTAGAGAGCAGAAAAAACCTGTAGCTGTTTCCAAGGACACTCTGCAGAATATTGAAATTAATCATGCAAATCAATGGAAAAACGTGTAAAATAACTGAAAATACCTGGATGAAACTGTTACAGGGGTTTTATGGGATCACAATACTGATTGCTTATCTATTCTTGGGCCCCTCACAATTAGCTTTTTCGAAGGGGCATCTGTGCTTAAGCAAGCGCTGCAGCTTCTTTATTGTATACATTGCTCTGAACAGGGTTTTGCAGCTTTGTCCATTCTGTACTATAACACTTTTTAAAGTAGATTTAAAAAAACAAAATGAGTGGCTCACAATATGGAAACCTCGTTCATTTTTATTCCTATTTTTCCAGTTGATACAACATCCACAGAAGAATTCCAAGGTCTTTCCAATAAGTAATGGACAGGTACTACCTCATATGGGTTATTCGCTGTACCTCTGGTGGTCTAGGGCAGTGAATGGGGTTCATTACAGAATTCCTGGTGGTCTAGGCAGTGAATTGGATTAATTCCAGTCTGCCTGTTGGTTAAGGACAGTGAAGCAGCTTTTAAGGACATGGTCTGTTTTGGCTTTCTGTTTGCAGAAACGTCTTATATTTCATCATCTTCTGCCTCCTAGAGTGATATTTTTATATATGTTTTATCCAAGTAGCCATATGAGAGAGTTTTTGTTACGGATTTAATGGAAAACACAATTATGATATGCACCATGAAGTAAATGTGGGAATTTATTTTTGAAGAGATTGTCTCACTACATTGATTCATCTCAGTCCTGTTTTCTTGGGTTCATTTTGAATTCAGGGGCATGTTTACTGGCGTCTACTAGGCTGCAGTAGAAGCCAGGTCTGTAGCTATAGCAACAAGAACTGGCAGCCTATCATGAGAGAGTAAGCAGGTCTGTAGCTATAGCGACCTGAGGAACTGATGCAGCCCATACATGAGGGGATATCTCAGAATAGGTAGGACACTGTTAATGGAAATATATTACAAAGTGAGTTGTTTTTGTAAGATCTTTAACATAAAAAGCAATCCTTGTAGTGAGACAACCCCTTTAAGTGAGCGCAATATACTCTTGTTAACTGGTCACAGCTTTGAACATTTTGGAGCATATTGTAGCTCATTGCTGCTTAGTCAGATTTGAAACTACAAAATTTACATATTTTTGCCTGGTTAACATCAAAGCCTCCTTCTATCAGCTGATCAGCAGGAAACTGAACACCCACCAATAAAATATAAAGATAGACCCAGAAAAGGTCTTTAGTCAGTGTCCCTGGTGGTCTGAAGGAGTGAAAGGATAGTGTAAGGATCTCTGGAAGTGTGAGGCAGTGCAAATGGGTTTTTAGATCCCTATGGAGAACATCTGAAGGATTCATATTGCGGTGAGTACCTGGGATCCAGGTGATCACTTACTTCTACAAGCGCTACCATTGTGATTGGCTGTAGCAGGAGACTAAACTGATGGTTAAAGGGGTTGTCTCACTATAAGGTTTGCTGTTTATGTTAAAGATCTTGCAAAACAAGTCACTTTGCAATATATGTCCATTAACAGTTTCCTACCTATTCTGAGATATCCCCTCTTGTATGGGCTGCATCAGCTACTTAGGTCACTATAGCTACAGACCTGTTTGATATATCCTGATAGACTGCCAGCACTGGTTACTATAGCTACAGACCTGACTTCTACTGCAGCCTAGTAGAAGCCAATAAACACACCCCTGAATTCAAAAGGAAATAAAGAAAACAGGACTAAGGTAAGATGAATCAGTGTAGTGAGACAACCCCTTTAAGCTTTCTGTTTCCTCTCTGCACTAATCATAAAGATAAGTGCAGGGAGGAGATAGAGATGACTGTGAAGCTGTTACTGTAGGGCTGTACAGTTCTCTCATTGATCTGGCACAGCAATTCAGAAACATTATGCATGGTCATTAGGGGGAAAGCTCAGATAATCTGGATGGTAACAGGTTTTCGCTAAGTAAGCTCTGTAGCCGCACTGCTTAAAAGAAGTTTATAAAAGAGTTTGAGATAAAAGGATATCATTAAATGATGACTTTGGAATCTATACATTTTTGTAAACTGCTCTTTACTGGTAAAAGAGACACAGAATCTATTATTATGAATATATGGAAAGCATGATTTTCCACATAATAACTTGCAGCACTACTTCAAAACTACATCAAATTATGCATATCTTTTTCCCTACAGGCCACTAGAATTCCCTTTTCGAGGACTCTGGTCATTATGCTCTAAAATAACAAGCATTTATTTTCCAGTCTACTTCACCTTGTAGTTTCTATTTACAGCCAGTTCTTAAAACAGTAAATCATTATCTTATGAAAACAAAATCTGGTAGAACTAGTGAGGTAAAAACTGTAAAACAACTACTATTAAGACAAGTTCTGGAAAAAGACAGCTCTAATGCAGAGATTAAAGAATACTGGAACACAAGATTTCTTTTATTGGTTTAGTACATACATTTTATAAGCTAAAACCGCAGTATAAAGTGGGGAAAGTAAGTATTTGATACACTGGCTATTTTGCAGGTTTTACATCCTACAAATAATGAATTGGTCTGTAATTTTTATCATAGGTACACTTCAACTGTGAGAGACAGAATCTAAAAAATAAAAACTAGAAGTTTCACATTGCATAATTTTTAAATAATTAATTTGCATTTTATTGCATGAAATAAGTATTTGATCACCTACCAACCAGCAAGAATTCTGGCTCTCACAGACCTGTTAGTTTTTCTTTAAGAAGCCCTCCTACTCTGCACTCATTACCTGTATTAATTGCATCTGTTTGAACTCATTACCTGTATAAAAGACACCTGTCCACACACTCAATCTCACTCCACCATGGATAAGATCAAAGAGCTGTCTAGGGACACCACTGAAAAAATTGTAGACCTGTACAAGGCTTTGATGGACTACAGGATTATAGGCAAGCAGCTTGGAGAGGAGGTAACAACTGTTGGCGCAATTATTTGAAACTACACAAGATGACTGTCAATCTTCCTCGGTCTGGGGCTCCATGCAAGATCTTGTCTCATGGGGGTAAGGATGATGATAAAAAAGGTCAGGAATCAGCCCAGATCTACATGGGAGGACCTGGTCAATGATCTGAATAGCGCTGGGACCACAGTCTCAATGACTATCATTAGTAACACATTATTCCATCATGGAAAAATCCTAAAGGGCACGCAAAGTTCCCCTGTTCACACCAGCACATGTCTAGGGTCGTTTGAAGTTCACCAATGACCATCTGGATGACCCAGAGGAAGCAAAGGAGAACGACATGTGGTCAGATGAGACCAGAAAAAAACTTTTTGGCATCAACTCCATTTGCAATGTTTGGAGGAAGAAGAAGGATGAGTACAACTCCAAGAACACTGTCCCAACCGTGAAGCATGGGGGTGTAAACATCATACTTTGGGGGTGCTTTTCTGTGGACAGGACAACTGCATCGTATTGAAGGTAAAATGGATGGGGCCACGAGATCTTGGCCAACAGCCTCCGTTGCTCAGTAAGAACATTGAAGGTGGGTCAATGGTTGTGTCTTCCAGCAGGACCCGGGACACATAGCAAGGGTAACTTAGGGGTGGCTTCGTAAGAAGCATTTCAAGGACCCAGAGTGGCCTAGCCAGTCTCCAGCCCTGAATCTAATCTAAGATCTGGGAAAGATCTGTACAGAGGAGCGGGTCAAAATCGTTGCTGCAGTGTGTGCAAACTTGGTCAAGAACTACAGGAAATGTCTGACTTCTGTAATTGCAAACAAATCTTTCTGTAGCAAATATTAAGTTCTTTTTTTTCTATGATATCAAATACTTGTTCCATGCAATGAAATGCTAATTAATTATTTAAAATTCATACAATGTGATTTTCTGGATTGTATTTTTTTAGATTCTGTCTCTCACAGTTGAAGTGTACCTATGATAAAAATTACAGACCTCTCCATTCTTTGTAGGTGGGAAAACTGGCAAAATTGTTAGTTTATTAAATACTTATTTTCCTTAGTTTAGGTAGTAATAATTAAAGGTATAAATAATACCACCATGTATCAGGGAACCGAAAGAGTAGTGGTGGAGAGAAGAAAGTCACTAACTACTTGTTCCCTATAAAATGGAACAATTTTTTTGTACCTGAGTGGGCCCCCTAAGCCTCTGAGCCCCATAGCGGTCGCTATGGCTGCTATAGTCTTGGTGTGTGGGAGCACCGCCATCAGAATAAGAGTAGCTTGTGCTGCAATGTGGACTGGTGTGCTGTGCTATAGTAGTGGGACATGATGCTATATCCTGACAGTAGTTTTCATTGAGAAAGCCATTGTTTAGAAGAGGCTAAGACCAGCCCTACTTAATGCACTGAGTGTCAGGTTCACAATTCACAGTAGCAAGAGGCTATGGAGGCATGTGGTAAAGGGCCTCTCTACATTACCAGAAAGGGGATTATAGGGAAGCTGAGAGGAAGGAGCTGAGAAAATGAGCTAAGTATGCTGGAAAGAAGGATGAAATAAATATGGTGTTATTAACCCCACATGTTCAGGCTAATAACCCCTACAAGCTTGTCATAGCTTAGCCAGAAGCTTAGTAGTGATCATTTCAGTGGAAGAGATGGTACAGCAAAAAATGTTTACTCATGATCTTTTACATTGCAAACTAGGAACACTATACATTACTTGCATTTAGCTTGGTAGTTACAAAGAGCATATACTGTAAGTTTAATATGTACAGTGGGTCTCACTTGAAGCCACGAGACTTAGTTACAATTGCATCATGAGGTTCTTGCGTGATTCCTATCAGTACATAATATTTTAATCTAAACCCTTGCACCAAGAGCTTCAGGCTTGGACTGGCTCACAGAAAGAAATGGAAACTCCTAATGGGGCCAAGCATTTTGGGCCCCTGGGCATTGGAGACCTGGATTTGTTTTGTTTTTTAGGAAAAAAGGCAGAGAAAAAGAAACAGAAAGCAAGAGACAGAGTGCAAGAGCTATGTGCAGTCATTTATATTAGCTGTAGGGTAAGGCCTCGTTCACACGGCTTATTTTTCCGCGGATTGGCGCCGTACTGCGCGCCGGATTTGCGCTGCAGTACGGCGCTAATCCGTCGGAGTCATTACGATAATCCACTGCTCTCATAAGAAACAGTGGATTCCGTCGCTCCTCCTCCGCTCGGCGAATCCGCCGTGGGGGGAGAAAGTGACATGCACATTATTTACGGTGCGTACGCGCCGTAGATAATGCATTGTCTAGGGCGGGAGCGGCCCCCCGCCGCCCGCCCCTTATTCACGGCGGATTTGTGAGCGCAATACGGCTCACAAATCCGTCGGGAATAAGCCGTGTGAACACGGCCTAAGTCACAAGAATCAACTCCCCAGGTGGGGACCCGACACCCCAATCCAGCACTGAAAGATATGATTTTATATAGTCTCTGCACTTACACAAGTGCTACTCACTCTTGATGTTACACTCCTGCTCCAGGAGTTCCTCTGGCCTAGTAGCTGCCCCTTTGTGACTGATTTTATTCTTGCACTCACTGCTCTTGTCTCTTGTATCAGAGCTTTCACTCCCATCTATTGTAAGTAAGCACACTCCTCTACTTGTGCCCTCCTTCTACCCACGTGTTCCAGAGGTGCCAGTAGAAATTGAAAAGACATCTTGTATCCATGGAGTAGTCAGTAGTCTTGTAAGCTTGGTCTAATGGTTTTCCACTATGACCAAAGCATCACTCTCAATTTCATAAATCAAGCCCACTACCAGACTTGGTTTGACTTTTCTCATGCTACTACACGTGAAGAGTGGGCTGCACAGGACAAGTAAGAAGTGAGTGCCTCTTGACTGTCCTGTACAAAGAACAAAATCATGTTTTTTCCCCTTTTTTGGGGTGGAGGGAGTTATTTGCTACTACTTGCATTGATTGTACTGCTGTTTATTGCATTCTTTTGTCAGAGGCCCAGTTGATATTGTGTCTATCTACAGTATATTCCTCATGACCTTCAATCTCTATAACTGGTGTAGCTCACATAAACAATTTTCTAAGTATAATTGACATGGACACCCCCAAGGAAAGCTAGTACTATCTGAAAGGTAGCAGTTTTTCACCACCGTGACCCAGGAAAGTGCTGGAAGCCATATAAAATTACAGGATAGAGGTGCATTAGTCTTAGGCATTAGAGTCTAAAATCTTTATCCTGAGCATAGAGTGGCAACCCTCAGAAGCATATTGGCGAGCGACTACAATCAGTGATATCCTGGGCACACACAGGAGACCTGAAATAGGTGTTCGGACTCCTATAGCATTAGAGGTCCCCAACCACAGCAAATTTAGTTGTGATTGTGGGTACAGGTAGCCAAGAGACCCAAGTCCAACAAGCAGCTGGTGCCTATTATTCTAAAATCTATTATGTAAAAATCTTGAGAGGACTTCCAAAAGAAACAGTGAAAGTACTGCTGACCCCACCCACATATAGTGATTACTTTCCATGTATTAGTTTGTGTACAGAGTAAACTGTCAATCACTGTATGTGTGTGGGGTAAGCAGGACTTCCACTTTTTTTTAAGGAGTCCTATTACGATTTTTATACACATTCCAATATCAGTAGCACACAATCAACTAATGAAGCTTAGGCATATAGGATTTTTATAAAAAGCATTTCTGCTATTTAGGATACATGGACATTTTTGAGGTTCTTAGTTCACATTTGTAAGTGCAGGAGAAATTAAAAATATCTATACTTAGTAGAGCTACATCTTGTGGTGACAGCGGATACTGTAGTTTTACTACAAGTATAGAAAACAGTTCAGTGCCAGGCCCACACTGCACAGTGCAGTTCTGAGATTCATTCACCAAAGAGAGTCAAATGGTGATAATAATAATAATAATAATAATAATAATAATAACAATAATAATAATAAACATGTTGATTTTCTACCACTACCATAATAGTTCACCTACATAAATTTAATTAGGGTATGACTGTTTTCTTCTTTAACTCATGTTTGCTTAAATGGGTTGTCTCACCATGCTGTTTCACATAGCCACTGCCGGCTTCCGACTTACACTTCCTGGCTATGGGTGTTTCTACAGCAGTGATTGGCATATCAGCTCTGCTATTCCTAGAAGATCCTCTTACAGTGATATGACATCAAGACGTTTTTTAATATGCAGTGCACAAAGCTACAGAACTCTAAGGGTCACATGTATGTAAATTATCTGGGTATAACACTTAGCCCATAGCAACCAGAGTGCCCCTTTCATTTCCTATACTGCTCTGAAAAAAATGAAAGGTTAGCTCTGACTGGTCACTATGGGCCTACACAGTTTTCATACATGTCTTCCTTCATGGTTAGACTGTGGGTGGTTCTATAGCAGTGATGGGTATATCAGCTTTTCTATTCCTAGGTGATTCTATTAGAGTGATATGACTGCTGGAGGTTTGTAAATAGGAGTGTACAAGGTTACGGAGCTGTAATTGTTATTACCTTAGGTAAACCAGCTCCTGTGCTAGAGATAAGACTCAGCAGGGAGTGACTCACCATAGTTGGAGAAGGCAGCTTGTGGAGCAATCAGATAAGATGCAGATAAGGGAGAGATGGTCAATATCCTAGAGAAACTTGAGTGCACTAGCAGCAGATAAAAATCTCTGTTATTTCCTGAACAAAACAAAATCAAAACAGCAATGTAATAGTCTTTATTTATCCTTTATTTATCCTTTACTACTGTTTTAAAGATAATCATTGTGGTGAGAAAACCCCTTTAATAAAAAGAAACTAAATAAAAGTGCTAGTTTTATTATTATAGATATCTAGCTAAAAGATGCATTACAATGTGTGAAATAGCTTGTTGAACAAATGGTAGTTTGATATTTGGTAGAAGAGTAGAATCATGGTATACATAGCATACAGAATGTGATAGCCTGGCATTGCAAAAATATATTCTTAAAACATCTCAGTCATACTGAACAACCAATGTTAACAATGCTAAACAAACAACTGACTTTTTCAGCAGCATAAACAAAAAAAAGTCAGTATCAGGCCCTAATTTTCAGACAAAGCTCTGAAGAAGTGAAAATCCACTGATCTGAACTGTCACATCTGCTCTAACACACAGCTTTTCATTAAATATTAATATACAGTATAATACATATGGTCCATCACCCAATGCTATGGAAATCCCAGTGCTTATATGCAGTATCTAAAGAAAATAATCCCATACTCACCATCAAAAATAAAAATCAGTTTATAAATACAAAAAAGTGAAATCATCAGGTTAGTGATGCCAGGTTTTCATGCGTTACGACCCTGGCTTAGATAGCATTATAAGATATTCTAAGCACAATGGATGTTGCACACTACAAATGTTGTGTTATTGACCCATAGAATATAGGTCAGTCTGCCGTACAGAGCAGTACATGATCAGGTCATAACCGAGCCTCTATGGGAGTTCTGACTCAGGACCTTCAAAAATGAACACAATCAAATAGACATGGGCTAAAAATAGCTGGACTGTGTTGCATTCACATGCCTAACACGATAATAATTCAAAAGATAGACTATACAATTACTGTAATAGGCCAACACATGTAACTGGTTTCATTATAATCAGTTCAACATTGCTGTGTAGTTATCACATCTACACATTCATGTGAGGAGAATTAGTATGTGGCTGATGGGAAAAACAAATGAATTCACTAGATTACATTGGCCCAAGAAAAATAATTAAAATAAGGTTTTATTTAATAACAAACATAATGCTCACATGAGTGAGTATTAAACATACATGCAGTATGAATAACAATGCAGCGGTACCTCAACATAAAATATGAATTGGTTCTGGGACGTCCATTGTATGTTGAAATCATTGTATGGTGGAAGTATAACTCTATGGGAAATTGGTAATTGGTTCTAAAGCCCCAACTGTCACCAACATAATGGAAAATGAAGAATAAAGAAAATGAAGCAGAAAACTAATACAGGTACAGCAAGTCCTTAAATATAACATCAGAAGAGCTGCCGGAAGCCACTTTCTATGTTAAGGACAGGAGCTTCTTTGTGTTATGTACTTTATTCACTATGCATCAGAAAAAAAGAAAATGTGTTCCGTCACCAGGTGCCCAAAGGAGCCACTCATCCTGGCACATGTAGAGAACAGTACAGGACATATAGTACCGTACTGTACTGAAGAGAGGCGCTACTAGACCGTCAATCACTGCATGTACCTCAATAGAGGGATTTTACAGGTAAAATGTTAATGATAATTGGCTGAATCTAGATCAGCAGTGTATTTCACACTGTATGTTTAAACCATAATCAACAGACAAAATCCAAGACTTTTGCATGTTGAAAATATTGTATTCTGATTGTAAATTGAATGGTTCCCTACAAAAAGTATACATTTAGGACACATACTGCATACATATACATAAACTATATACACATTAACAGTATAAATATAGTAATATACACATAATTAGCAGAACCACAGACCCAGGAAAAGTCAGTCACTGCCCCCTCTGGAATATGCAGTTGATTTTAATGTGGCCATAATGCTCCACGTTAGAGAAGTAACAGCAAAATAATCCCTTTTTAAATTTACTTGACCTCAAAGAGGAAATCATTTGATGGTTACTTAGCCCCTGCAGTGCTTTATTACACATATTTGCGATTATCTAGGTAAGCTTATTAAATTGCAGGATTTTAAAACCAGATCTTACATAAATCCTGCTACGAAAGAGGATCACAGATAAATTTGAGAACATAATAAGCACTTACCTGCAAAACCCAAACAAGAACATGTTTATTGTGGATAAGACAACAGTAAACCTTATAGCAGCCACTAAATTTACATCTAAATGAACCTATTGCAGAATATGCTGCCTTTAATGGGTTGTAAATAGAGAACCTATTTTCTGAGACAAAAAGAGAAGAATTGTATAATGTCTATGGGAACTAAAAAGCAAATTTCAGGTGAGGCAAAAAAATTGTTGCAGGAATATGAACAACTCAAAGCCTAAACGGTATATGAAGCAGAGGAGGAATCCACCATCCAATGCCATCATTTCCCGTACAGGGACTCTAAGCAAAGGAAATGTCTACTATCTATCTATCTAAAAATAAGAAAAAAATGCAGCACTCTTATGAAGAAAAAACAGCAGTGGGTGCCAGCGGAACAGCCCCGACCAAGACCCCGTATCAAAAAAGAGAAAAAACCACAGCACTCTGTCCGATTAAATATGTGTTGTTTAATCACCCATATATCAGCAATGTTTCCACTTCACAATGGAGTCTATTGATATTATTGAATATGTACACTATAGATTGAAGTTCATGTAAATCACATATTGTATCACTTGATATTTGATGTTTTGATCACTGTTATTTGATTATTTGTAAATCAATATGATTATCACTATTTGGGTATATATACCCCTTGTATGCATATGTCACATTGCTTGAAAAAGACTCCATTGTGGAGTTGAAACGTTGCTGGTATATGGGTGAATAAACAACACAGATTTTCCTTTAATTGGACGGAGTGCTGTGGATTTTTCTTTTTTATCTATCTTATCTATCTATCTATCTATCTATCTATCCCATATCAATCTATCTATCTGATCTATCTATCTACTATCTATTTATCTATCTATCTACCTATCTATCTATATCAATAGCTCTCAAATGTGGGTACATCTCGACCGGTATTTGCACTGTTTTGTGGCCGTGTACACAGCCGCCGGGGGACGGCTTTTCTCCGCAGTTTGCGGTTTTCTCAACTTACACCAGTACAATAATAAAAAGTAATTTATAATAATTATCAAACTATAAAATTACATTATATAAATTTAATACAAAACGGTTATCATATAAATTAAATATAAAAATATGTAATATCCCAAAAATATAAAACTATCTCCTATAAAATGTATTTAAAATTAATAGAATCTAAAATTAATTTTACATTAAATAACCAAATGATTATTTTGTTCAGATTTTTACATTTTTAATTTTTACTACATTAAATTTGAAATGTATTTTTGTTGCTCTCACCCTTTATTCTACATACAGCAATAGCCAGAACACTACAGGTCTTGCTGGGACCTGTGGTCCACCAAGCAAGATCAGTACTATAGTTTCTATTCACTGACATATTCTAATGACTTTTCTTTTCTTTCCAGCCTATTTATAGCCTTTGTATGTGTTTGGAGCATTACTTATGTGCCTAAGTTCCGTAATGTGCCAAACACATAGGCAAACCACATTCATACATTCAGGCGCATTATACACTGAAAAATAGATGAGAAAATGAACTTCCATGCACCTAGTTCCATACAAGTCTCCCATAGTGTTAAAGCATATAGTCCCTTTACCATTTACTGGAATAGTCTTTTTTCCTACATTAAGCAAATAATTGTTATCTTATGCTTTCAGACCTCATTGAAGAAGCTTGTCTATGCTTACATGTTATGCTTTGTTTTTCCACAACAATTTTACAGAAGATATAATGATGTATAGCTATGGTAAGTAAGAGAACAACCCGTCAGATTTATCTCTATCACATTTGCTGCATTATTTATTGTATCTGACAAAGCATGGCAATCATTTCCTTAAATAAAATAACAGAGCCTGGCTGAAAACGCCAATATAAATCTTATGAAGTGCAACATCAATTAACCTGGTGGCACATGGGAAATAAGATTCTTGTGAAAGCACTTATTGATGGCTTTGGGTTCAGTATATCTTGGTTGCCTCCTTGTACCCATAATGCATTTCCAATAGAAACATAATGAAGTGATTTTTGATTATCCACTAGAGGCTCTACACAGGAAAAATGTTATGGCAAATACAGTGATTTAATACTTAGAACATTATCTTATTGCAAATCTAATTATTAAGATTCCAATCAAAGGTTTCTTACATCATAGTGGGAGCTGAAATTCATGGTTCATTGAACTTGTTTATGAGGTTAAAGAGATCCTGTCAGCTCTCTCAGCAATTCTATTTTAGAAAATATCTACATCCTTGTGAAATAAAAATTGACAGAAGTTTTTTTTATAGAATTTGACAGTGTGCAAAGATAAACTTAACTGATCATGCACTATGATATTATGGCACAAAAGTTATCTCAGCTTTTCAACCATTCATGTTTGGTATTGCCAGATTTGTATCAACCTGTAGAATACAGATAATACATCATTTACACCAAATATTGAATGCTGTAAAAGCAAAACACCCACAAACATGGCACAATTTCGTTTTTTTCACATTTTGCATCACTTTGAATTTTTTTGCTTTTTCCCAGTATATTCTATGGAAATATGAATAGCAACATTAGAAAGTACATCTTGTCCCACAAAATAAAAGTGCTCATTTGTCTACATAGGTGAGAAAATTAAAAAGTTATGGCTCTGGGAAGGCCAGGAGGGAAAAACGGAGGTAAAAAAAAATGGGCCGTGGTGGGAAAGGGTTAACAAGAGTAACAACAAGCTGTTATTTAAGTATTATTATTTAACCATTAACAAGAGCAATGATAACAGTAAATTGTTATCATATTGAGGAGAAAAAAGGTGGAAAAACATAGATTAACTGAGACCACTGCATCAAATGGCAGTCCAAGGGTGTGTTCACATGAGTGATATTAATGAGAAATTTAAAGTGGAGTCCGCATCAGATTCCACATTAAAGTCCTTCTGTAATACGACTCCCATTCAAATGAATGGACAGTCCACGCTGTAGTTCACAAGGTGGAAAAAAAGAATGGGTATGTTTATTTTTCTAAGCAGCACTTATATAAATTACCCATAGTTTTCAGAAAACATTTCAAGAATTGTTATTTCAAGAAAACAAGTGCTTACTAAAACAAATTTGTCAGGAGATGCCACAGGTCCCCTTTAAACATAAAAAAATAATTTATTACAGTCTTTCTATAATAGAAGATAAATGTGGTCAATTTGCCCAATTTCCATTCCATGCCATTCAGGCATTTCTAGATGGTACCATCTGAGTAGTTCTATTGTCATTGGAGAGTTATTGTTGCCTAAACACTTTGAAAGTCAACTGAGACCAAATTAAATACAAGAAATTTAAATGTTTGAATAGTTTTATGCAAAATAAGAAGTAGTAACTTTGCAAGTGCTCGATGAATGTGATTAGCACAAAAAATAGTGATGTTAATTAAATAGTCTCCCCTGATGAAAGCGAGTGCTAATTTCAAGAGTGTTAATGAAATCACTAAAAGGAACATGTACAGTAGGTTAAAAAAAAAAAGGTAGAAAAAAGTTTACTGTATATATTACATTTGTTAGAAAAGCACCAACAATGATTAAACTGAATATAAATTATAGTAATACATAATAAGGTTGCGGACCATTCACTACAATAGTTTTTGTTACCTAGCTATTAACAAAGCTGGATGGATAAACTATTATATAATAGATGAAAACCTGGTAGTTCAAACCATTTAAGTAAGGATTTGAATTAGCTGGAGAATATGCCATCTGAAAGCTTTTCTTTACTCCTACTGGCACAGCTACCATAGAAGCAAGCATTGCAACTGCTGTGAGACCCATGATGTCACGGCAAACAGAGTGCCAAACTATTTCCCTGCTTACCATTACACTTGCAGTTGCCAGTGCTGGTATCTCACTATCTAAGTACATACAGATAGATGTAGCTGTCATTGCATTGAATCACATCTGCATCAATCCCATGTTCAGTTAACTTCTTTAGGGTGAATGATTAACCCTTTCCACAATTCCCAATTTTACAGCACTGTGGGGAAGTACCTATCACAAATCAGTGTAAACATACTAATCAAAAGCAACATTTGGTTTTGCACATCTAAAAAACTTTGTTTAAAAAAAGCACAAATGCACACTGGTGTGGCAGCACCCCCACCCACCTTCTCAGGTTTTAAATCAGTGCAGTGTGCTTTGAAGCAGGTATCTTCACTCCCTGAAGTGTGCTGGTCTGAACAGGACCCAATAGAGAGGTAACAATAGCGTAGGACCCACCTGCACTTGAGGTCCCCTTGAAGATTGGGAGGTGGGCTTAAGCAGTTTTGGCCAAAAGTGTGGACTAAGAACCCAATAAAATGTTTCAATGTATCCTAGTTAGCAGTAATGCATTTCCCAAAATTCATATGTCCCTTTTGATAGTTTCTTTAGTCCATAGTGTGCCACTGTTTTTTGAATTTGAACAAACATACTATACAGTGATGGTACAGGCTCAAGAGCTAAACACTTGGCATTAAGGCAAGGTTCACACGGCTTATTGCTGACGTAGTTGCGGGGACGGATTTCGCCCCGCAATTACGTCGGCAGCCGTGAGGGGGGGCGGGGGAGCAGCTCGCCGGCCCCATAGACACTCATTATTCACGGCGCAAACACGCCGTAAATAATGTGCATGTCACTTTCTCCCCTATCGGCGTATTCACCGAGCGGGGAGAAGAGACGGAATCCATAGTTCTCTATAAGAACTGTGGATTACCGTAGTTACTGGGACAGATTGGAGCCGTACTGCAGCGCAAATACGGAGTGCAGTACGGCTCCAATCAGTCCCAGAATAAGCAGTGTGAACGAGGCCTAAGAGTTGGTATCAGTTGTAACATGTAGAACATCAATATGAAAGTACCAGAAAACTCCTTTAACCCCTTTTAACCCCTAAACATACATTTACATCATGGATGACAGGTTGTTTCAGAGAGCTGATCTGAAATTATTACACTGTCTTTACCATCCAAAAAAAGCTAGTGTTAGAGATTGTTGTGATTTGGATTTGAGTCAATGTGAAATTGGAAGAAGTCTTATTAGAGATTAACTCAGCTCTTCACAGTGCTCTAGGTCTAGTGAAGCTTGTAGTGCAGCATTACTCATGGTCTTACAACATCTCTCTTGGTTACCTATATGGAAATGACCTCCGACCAAAGTAATACCTTGCCAGTAGCCCCACCAGACCTGGAGCTTTATGGAGAGGCATATTAACCCTCAAAAACCTGTTTAAGCCATGATCCTGACTGAGCATTAGGGATAGATTTTTAATTAGGGTTAGGGTTAAATAAAAAAAATTTAAGTTCAGGAAAACCTGAACCCAAATTACACTGCGGAACAATCATTTTGGTGCTTTAAAAGTTGGAACCGTTTTTAAGTATGTTTAGGATGCTGATTCTGAAAATGACACCCGTTTTCCACTATCAGCTCTAGTTTTGGAGATCTTGCATTGGCACCTTACTAAGTATATGCTGCTAAAAGTAGTGGTCACTCAATACTGTACTAAAGAAATGTTGGAAATTCATGTGAAACAGAAAAGACAAATTTTAAAACATTTAAAGAACACATGCAAACAAAAACATGAATATGCATGATTCAATTATATTCATTCTGTTCTACATATTCTTAAACAAATTAATCACAAACAGTGTAGAATCATGTAGTCACTCAACATTTCTAACTAGAGCTGCTAGAACAAAATTGATGGTATTTTCGGACTCAGCAGCATTCAAATATTCAGAATACGATCAAAATTTCTAGGCACAATTGTTTTTTTTTTTTTGTGTGTGTGTTTTTTTCTCAAGGTCTGCCAAATGCATATTCAACTGAACAAGCACAGATTCATTCAGTGCTACTAGAAATATTTATGGCTCAAAATATGGCAACACAAAAAGCAAAGGAGCAGAGAAGAGAAACAAATAATAGAAAGTTGAAAAATTCCAGCAATTCCTTAATTCACTTTCTTCTTTCCATTGATTTAAATTGTCGTTGTATTGCAAGGTAAATTGAGAAAACATGAAGAAATAAACTACGGGTGACATGTATGAAATTTGGCATTAGCACGCCAAATTTCATGCGCCTAAAATTAGTCTAGAATGCGCCTGATTTATGAACCCGCTCTACAGCGGGTCATAAATCAGGCGCATTCTAGCGCTCGGGCGACAGTTCTGCCTCAGGTTCACCACTTTGAAAGGGGTTTACTTGTTCCAGCAGTAATGCAGCCAGAAATGCCGTAGCGAAGCTACAAATATGTAGCTTCACTACGGTTCTAGTGTGCCCCGACTCCCGCTATGTAATGCGCCCCTGAGTGGCGTGCGGGAGATTTAATAATGTATGAACCGGGCTGCACCTGATATTGGGCTGAAAAGACAGCAGATGCCTAGTGCAGCCCCGTTCATACATGTCGCCCTATATGTCCCAATAGATCAGCTATTTCTTTGCCAGGTTCTAGTGATATTATGACTGTTGGGATGTGCATTTTTCTGTAGGATCCTTCTAATAAAAGGAATGTCAAAAGTGGATCACAAAACCAGATCTTCCATATACCGATCCATTTTATAAGCACAGAAACTTTAATAAAGTAGTAAATTTGTGCTCTTAGCTTTGCTGATACCTAATCCCCCATTTTACTTGTTTAAGTATAACACATACGTATAACACATAGCTTTTGTCGCAGACAACCTTCAGAACATGTTGCTATAAGGACAACAATCAAATTGTGCTACAGTAAAATAAATGTTCTCCTTTCAGCCATTTGTCATTGTTCAGCTTTTGTAACTCACCTTTTCTAACATAGGGTGATTTGTTTTTGTATCTACTAGTGTTGGAAATTAGAGCTAAGCGTTGTTTATTCAAGCTTTCACTTAGTGGGGTTTTGTTTGGTTTGGGCTGCAAGCTGGTTGATATAACTTGAAATGAGATTTCCGGAAAAGCATTCAGGAAAGTGAAAAACATGAATACAACAGATACATCTTGGCAACTCCAGTCTCAGTGGGATAGTAGTATGATATTATTTACATCCCATATGTATGTGTTGAAACAGGGCTTGCTGACATTTTCTTGGCAGGCCTTGCTCAGAGGCCTTGTTATAACCCTAAGTTGTAAGCAGTGCTAAGACGTGGAGGGCTGAGTTATATAACAAACCTCACTTAGAATAATGTCATATTTCTGTAATCACATGCGGCTTTTATTTCCACCTTTGTTGGTAGTAATTTGTGGTTTTTTATTCTGTCATTTGTTCCTTTTTTATTATAAACAGTTTGCCTAGTTCCTTTAAACATTCAAGCTAAAAAAAACAGCAACTAGGTCATGATTCCAGGTATAGAAATATATCAACTGACAACAAGGAATTAGGTATCTGCATAATGTGGGAAAGATAGAAAAAAAATTATATTTACCTACCTGTCCCCGCCACTGCAGCTCCCCGAGATCTGGTTCTTTCTACTTCTTCCTACACAGAAAAAAAGCTCTCTCTCTCTGTGTAGTGAGTAAATGAAGCAGGAGTTTCTCCGGTGTGTGGGGAGGCGCATCCGGAAGAGCAAAGGAGAAGACCCTGGGGGAGCTTCAGAGCGGCAGGGGTGGTGAACCAGGAAGTGACTATCACTTTTTCTTCGATTTCTCCCTACCATGGT
The DNA here is from genome assembly GCA_025379985.1 of Phyllomedusa bahiana. Taxonomy (NCBI): domain Eukaryota; kingdom Metazoa; phylum Chordata; class Amphibia; order Anura; family Hylidae; genus Phyllomedusa; species Phyllomedusa bahiana. The sequence continues at coordinate 20,046 of JAODAL010000838.1, read as the reverse complement.
CCAATTTAATTTTATTAAATTGAACAACCCCTTTTATGTGATTAGGTAATGTTCATGTTCCAGTAAGCGTTACCCACTAGGTTACTCTATATATGGTACAATTGAAATTTGAAGGAGTATTCTCACCACATTGATTAATTGTAACTCCTTCCTGATATACGGTCATAATAATATGGCTCTAAGTTTTTTTCCTCCTCGCCTTCTAAAAGCCATAACTTTTTACTTTTTCCGTCTGCATAGACATATGAGGGCTTTTATTTTGCGGGAAAGATGTACTTTCTAATGGTGTTATTCATATTGCCATAGAATATACTTGGAAACTGTAAAAAAAATTCTAAGTGGGGCAAAATATGAAAAAAATTTACTTGTACCATGTTTGTGGGTGTTTTGCTTTTACGACGTTCAATCTTCGGTAAAAGTGATGTATTATCTGTATTTTACAGGTTGACACACATCTGGCAATACTAAACATGAACGGTTCCTGTTATGTTTTGGTACCGTAAAAAATGTAAAAAAAATTATATTTTTGAAATTTGCGCGGTGGCGCCATTTTCTGCAGTCAATAACTTTTTGTACTAGAAATGTTATCATATAAAATTTATATAAAAATATATAATATCCCAAAAATATAAAATTATCTCCTATAAAATGTATTTAAATTTAATAGAATATAAAACTAATTTTAAATTAAATAGCCCACTGATGTTATTGTTCAGTTTTTTTAATTTTTACTACATTAAATTTGAAATGTATTTTTGCTGCTCTCACCCAGCCTATCTATAGCCTTTATACATGTTTGGCACATTGCTAATGTGCCTGAGTTCCATAATGCTTCAAACACATAGGCGATGCGCATCAAGCTCTAGACTCCATTTATAATCGCACAAAAACCACTTTCATACATTCAGGCACATTATACACCAAAAACGAGACTCGACAAATCACTTCGAAGTGCCTTCTTCATACATGTCGCCCTTGGTTATCTTGATTGTTTTAGCAATCAAGCAATGCTCAAAAATGGCTCTTTTCCTGTTCTTAGGTTGTGTTTAGTATGATGGCTCTATTCCATTACCTTGAAGCACTATTTAAAAATAGGCTGTGTCTGGTATTGCACCTTAGCCATTTTCATTTAAATACCTTCTAGGTAATAGTGGTGCTTTTTTTTTTATTCTAGCCAGACTCTTTTAATTTTCTGTACATTGGAACATCTCATGTATCAAAAAAATAACCCTTAAATATTATATTTTTGCCCACTAGCTACTGTCTTTAACCTTGCCATGTCTTCCTACAATTCTGATTTGTATTCTATTCTAACTGTTAATATTGCATAATGCTACATTAACTTGCTAGTAAAATCTAGACTGGTGCATATCTATTTAATTATCTACATTTCCTTGTAATTTGTTTTTTTAATTCATTGTTTCCTGCACTACTTGTTCGCTTTTTCTATCCATCAATCATAATAGATGTTAACTCGGCTGCCATTACTTTCATCTACACGACCGTTATGCTCAATCAAAGTAATCAGTGTTAATATGATCACCTTGATTGAAATTAGATTATTGCTTTTATCAAAGCAGTGTTAAAGGGGTCTTCCCACCAAGTACAATTGACGTGGGAAGCTTGCAAATTAAATGATAAACATTTTCACCATTCATCATTCTTAATTTTTTTTTTACTATTTTTGTTTTAGCTGCTTCATTAGAGATCCATAGTGTACAGCTTGTCTCTACAGGATACCACCAGGGCTGAGAGCCCATTCAGTCCTGGCCGCACTCGCTTAGACACTCCTGTCCTCCATACACCTTAGAAATTAGTCAGACAGTGCAAATAAAAAAAAAAAACTCAAACATATATGAGCATTGAGTTAAAAAAAAAAAATCCACATGTTTGGTTCTTGCAGAGATCTGAACTTAGATTTGATCCCTATGCCGAAATGCAGAAGTGCTAACCACTCAGCTACATTGTATATACTCAAAGCTCTTTACATAAACAAACCTTTGTTTGACTAAAAGAATAGACTGTGAGGAAAGGCTGCTGGGTCACATGCTATGCAGTTCAAACAAGTCATACACACCCCTTTTTGAACACACTGAAATCTGAAGCAGAACAAACCAGGCATAAAATACCTTTACAGGGGTTATATTTACAGGTTTTACCACAAAGGCATAAACAAACATAAACAGACCTGGGGAAAGGCATGGTGATGTCAAGCCTGCTGGATCACATGCTACACATTCTATGCAGATTAAACAAATTATATGCATCTCCTTTTGAAGACACTGAAGTCTGAAGAGAGGGCAAGCAGGACATGAAATATCTTTTTGCTAAAACACCTTTAAGTTCAAATTTTAATTATTCATAGCATTGCTTTTTAATAAAGCATTTTTAAGACTGAATGTAGCTCATTTTGCAGTGTGCAAGTCCTTTGACTAATGTATGTGCAGAAAATTATCATCGAGGTATATACTCCTTATGTTAGGGATCTGTAACATTTTGTCAAAGCTATTTTAGTGTAATACCATGGTTGTCTCGATTTTCATTTCCATAAAGCATTCCTGATGTCCTGCACTGGTTTTATAGACACACGGTACCTTATGTAACATTTCTACAAATTATTCACAAGGAGGCTCCAATTTATGCTAGCTTCAAACTTATTAAGCAGCTTATTGAAGTGAATCTTCAAAGTTGGGTACAAGAGGAACAGCATCTGCTTCTGTCAATAAGAATTCAATCAAAGACAGTGCAAAAACATCTTCCCATAAAAACTTAATAATGACAGCAGAGCTGCGACAGTAGCAAGATTTGTGTTCGCTCGTCTGCCTAAACAATTGTATGAAATGTATAGAACTGCTGTGACTTTATCTTATTAAGACTTTTTGTTACATATTACATATAGGCAATATTAGCCATATGGATATTTACAGTGGGAATGACTTGCAATGACCACGTCATACAAATCTATAAAAGATATGGAAAGAGTTGCAATCTTTCATCAGCTTTTCCATATTTTTGCATAGACTTCTGTGCAAAGGTGTCACTTGAAGCTTTCAAGCTAAATTCATAGCAGAACCATACAGATAGCATGTGCTATTTATAATTTTAAGCAAAAATCTCACTTTCCAGGATTGGCAATTACAGTCCTCTTAATCATAACCGTGTCTTTATGATTTTCGTAAGGAAATAACGAGAACATTTTTTTTCACAATTCCTATACAACAATGCAAGAAATAAAAATATATCTTGTATTTTACACATTTTGAACAATAAGGGTATGTTAATGGTTCACCTGGCCGGCCCCATTGACTTGCATTGACAGCAGCGCATAAGCACCGTGAACAATTGACATGTCAATTCTCTCTCTGGGCGTACAATACAATCGTATTGTTCGCGCAGGAAGACGACACATAATCCATAGCTCTCTATGAGAGCTATGAATTACCGTAATTGCGGCACGCATTTCGCCATGTATAAAGTGCAATACGCGGCAAAATGCCCGCCCAAATATGTGGCAAAATAAGCCGTGTGAACATAACCTAAAGTTCTTAGTCAAACGTAAGATTGCAGGATGTAAAATTTAGGATACCTATGATACCTTACTGTTTTCTTAGTTAATATATGTTCTGATTGGTCTGCTACATTTTATAAGTACCTATTGCATCTTGCATTTTAAGCTATGACTTAGGACATTAGCATTGGAAACCCATAAACTACATGATGGACACTTGAATTGTTAACTATTGCTCTGTTTCATGTTAATTGTTAAAGTTCTGGATATGGCCTTTTATGGATGTTGCTGGATTTCATCCTTTATAACTGTTGTGTATATTATTGTCTCTTCATGTGACACAGGGACATTTGGATCCCTTTGAAACTCATATACCTGTTTGTATGAAATGAATTGTGCACGCCCACAGTTATAATTGCATATTACGCCTCCTAACTTGGTCAGCATCAAGAGAAAAAAGATTGGGATCTAGAAATCTTAGTGGTTAACAAGCACCTATTTACCATCTATTCTGAAAATAGGGAATAGATGTTAGTTACTGGAAAATGTACCCACATCAACATAGCAGGGTCATGGACTCCTGTAAAAGGGAGTGACAAATTAATATTGCTGATAAATCTCTAAAAAATATATATAAGGTGATGATTCAACAAAATGGCGGACCGCAGTCCTTAGTACAAAGCATGGCCTCTGTGTGCTGTATGTATGGAAATATTCTCTCCTAGAAAAACATCTCTAGGGTTGAAATGTTTCCATGTATATGTCCTCTGACGGAAAATGACAGGATTTTTTTTTATATGGCTCCATATACAATTGAAGGCATTTGGAGGTCAGGTAAAAACCCATATATTTCTTATGGCCATGTGTATGACCTCTTATGTTGGCCTTACAGGCAGTGCATTTCATCGAAGACAGAGTCCTTGTTAATGATAATTTTTCTTTTATGGGAGGAATCTCATTGAGATTCACATCATTTGATAAGCTTGCTGTATTTTATGCTCTATGCAAACTATGGCTAAAACAACAGAACACACAGTACTTTGTGTAATCAAACAAAACATCCCTCAAGGCTCCAACTGCTTCTGTGAACAACCGAAAAATGATTTGTTCCATTAACAGCCAGAATGCATTTTAATTTCTAAACAGAAAACCTCACAGAGAGCTTAGAATATTTAATATGTTATAAATCCATTCCTTTATTTGTTTGGGTTCAGGCACTTGCCATCCACATCAAGCATGCTATTTGCTCTGATATTCATTTAATGTTTAGACAGGATATCATTTGGCCTGAAGGAGCAGAGAAGATCCCCAGAGAAAATCTTTACACACAAACCATAGCTGCTCTCTTACAAGAAGTCTGAAACATGAACCGATTGTTAAAGAAACAAGAGGGCAATGTGCTGCTGTGACGATAGTTTTAAAGGCTTTAAACATGAAAGAGAACCTGTGTCTGCTAATTATCTGATTATATTATTATAATGTATGCATTTTCATTACTTCAGATTCATTATGCACTCAAAATGCAAAATTCTGCTTGCAGTATGTGAAAAGAATGACTTCTCTGCAAATAACCTTTTAACATTTACCCTAGAATATAACTCAGATCAGTATCTTAGTAATTTTATGCTTTACTTGTTCACCATATTCAGATGATTAGTTTAAAGGATGTATAATAATAATAATAATAATAATAATAATAATAATAATAATAATAATAATAATAACAAGCAATGTATAATGCTAAAAGTGTTTTTTTCACCACAATGATTAGTTTTTAAAATGTAAGAAAAGGTAAATGATGACTATTACCAAATACATTGCTGTTCTGATTTTGCTTGGTACAGGAGATAAAGAAGATTTTATCTACTGCTAGTATATGCAAGTATCTTTTGGTTACCGACCACCTCTCTTTGTCCTCTCTTATCTCTCATTGCTCCAAGCCTTCGTCCGACCATGATAAGTCACTCCCTGCAGAGTCGTATCTCTAGTTTTATAGCAGAGCTGATATTATAACCACTGCTTTAAATCTACATACGGCCTGACCAGGAAGTGTGAGTCTGAAGCTGCCTGTGGCTCTGTGAAAGTCCATGGTGAGAACACCCTTTTGATTTTCCGCATAACTTACTGAACTGAGATAAAATATTTGGAGATCTAGGAAACCTAAACCAAATAATGCACTGAGAAATAACAACTCAGAAATATCTCTCAACATTATCAATGATTTTCAATGGCTTCTGAAATCATATTAGATCAGATAAAACATAAAGCCAGGATATCACTGTAAAGTTAAACTCTGCTACATTCTTACCTTGTCACAATTCTTAATAAGAGACTCAAGTAAAATAATTTTCTGATATAGATACTTACTGTCACCGATTTTCAGAACAGAACTGTACTGGACAGAGGTTGTAGCTAGAGCTTTTTCCGCCAGGGGCTTTCCGGGAGTTTATCCCCCACCCGGGGCTCTTTCCAAGTTTGCTGTCCCTCTCACTTTATATGTTTTGTGGCACCAACAGTGTCTTATCTTTCAAACTGGCTAGTGTAGCAGGCACGCTGGTACTTGCAGTGTAACTTAATATATAGTATACATTGTGCTGGTACTTTTAATTCCACATAATGTTGGTACTTGCAGTTCCACAGCTTCTGTTGTAGAACCACAAGTACCAGAATTCCTGCCACACCAGCCAACATCATGTAACATAATGTCTCCACATTAAAAGTTGAGGCACACTTTATATGTTATGTGTATAAAATGGGCCTGTAATGTGTATATATTATGCATATACATTTACATTGTTACTGTGGCCGATCTTGTATATACAGTGTATGTGCCTGCATCAGCCACTTTGGCGCTGCTCCAGTGGGTTTGTCTATTAAAGTAACTTCCCAAGCTTACTGTGCATGATCTGCACAGTAAGGATATGTTCACCTAATGTATTTGTGGGGCGTATTTTGGCACGTAATTGCGCTGCAATGCACCTGAAGTACGCCCCGCAAATACAGTAGAATCATAGCACTCATTGAGTGCTATGTTAAACCTGCATTTTCCCCGGTGCCCTTAAAAAGAAGTGACATGTTGGGGAATACTGAACTGAATAGGAGGCCAGTTCGTAGCGCTGTACTCATGCTGTTGAAAGTACGCGCTGACCAGTGCATACTTTCAACAGCAGGTGTATTGCGGCACGCACAGGCATGTGCCGCAATACGCCATGTGAACTCAGCCTAAGGAACTGTCAGGGATCGAATGAGTGCAGATAATGTGTCCCTAGCCGGTAGAAGGGTAAGGGCGGAGTGCGAAGGCTGCTGGCTCTGAGACCGTGCACTGGGAGAAGTGCGCCGCTATACAGTATGTTCCTCTTCACGTCCTTTGAAGTGTTGCCCAGCATGTGCACTAGGTGACGTGCCGACCTTCCCTCCTCTCCCCTCCTGTCAGCTATGCCAGTACTGGGCATTTAGACTTCTCTGACACAGCTCATAGATTTCTAAGTAAGTTGTCATTGATTTAATTATCTTTTGAGTAGATTTTCAGCATCAAAAATATCTTAGCAGTGTCAAATAGATTCGAACACCCTATAAATCTTTTTTATGTGCCTATATGCAAGTTACCCTTTTTTAGATAGCCATAAACTGGCTGCACATTAGCCTCTGTTGTACAGCCATGGAAACCAGGCAAACTGTTATCTGCAAGCTACGAGCCGCCCTCCATAGGGGACCTTCCATAGGGGACTTTGCCAAGTGGCAAAGCTGCCAAGATGTAAGAAAACAAACTGTTAGGCCATGTTCACACGGCTTAAAATGGGCCGTATTTCGGTCCGTAATTACGCGCCGAAGTGTACAAATTATGGGCTGAAAACGGCCCATTCATTACGGTAATCCACAGTTCTCATAGAGAACTGTGGATTACGTCTCCTCTCCCTGCTCGGCGAATCCGCCGGGCGGGGAGATAAGTGACATGTGAATTACCAGCGGCGTATACGCGCCGCTGATAATGCAAGTCAATGGGCCGGCGAAGTGCCGGCTCCCCGCTCACTCCCCCGCTCCCGCCCCGCCTACACGGCTTAACTGCGGGGCATAATTACGTCCCGCAGTTAAGCCGTGTAAACCTAGCCTTAGGAGAATGCTGTCTGAGAACCTCACTGAAATGGCTGTGGTTGTCAGACTTTGTATTCCTAACAAGTCTGTTTTAAATGACTAAGCTATTGAGCTTAAACCTAGACATACATTGTGCTGACAGGGAGATGCAGTGTGGCTGCTCTCATGCTATTCATTCATTATGTCTTGCTGTAGTATTGATATTTTTATTACATTTGCAATAAGTAGAAAACCTGCTTAAGTTCACAGATAACAAAAGGGTGGCTCAACTATATCAATGGGGTTTGACACTCAACATATTTTCTGCATTATTTTATATTAATTGCATGTTCTAGACATGAAACTGATATCATAATAATTTGACATTTGACGTCTCTGATACCTTTCACAATAAACTGTAGCAACAGAGGGAAGACACAATCTCACTGTGTAATCAGTTATGTAATAGGGTTATACAAATGGAAAATACCTATCTTCTGAAAAATTATGAAGGCAGTTACTAGGTTAGCTCAGTGATCTGAAAACATATTGTGTAGGTATTGCATATATAATATGCAGCATGATTTGGGCAGATGTCGAGCTATAGAATGATTCTGCCATCTCCCAACAAGTAAGACTCCAAACCTTTCAGAACATTTCAAACATAAAACCCCACTCATGTTTTAATGGATGAGGCCAGTGTATAAATCTAAAGAGAGTATTTTAAGAGTGAAGCTAATGGCTTAGTGTTCTCTGCCGTTCTTCTCATTTACATATGGGATTTTATGGTTCTATGTTTAAAAAGATCAAACAAAACTAAAATCTTTTCTGACCTTACAGAATTGCAGAACAACACTGAGATAAATGAAAGTCCATGTTGTTCTGGGCAGCTGGGGATTTATAGCATTCAAGAATACTTGCTCGTCACTGACTGCTGGCAGCACTGCGTATAATCATAATAGCAAATGTGCTACCTTATTTCAAATGTGCATAAATCAGAACAAGCATTGGCATAGAGTTCTGTATCTGTAGGTTCCCTCCATTTCAAATGATGTAGACCCTCCTGAGGTCTGTTGAAATCACAAGTAATTGTAATACAGTATGTGCAACACTATATGTTCTGGATCTGGTATTAATAAAAAAAAAACATTAAAGGACTTGGAAAATTGATGCAGTTGTTTAAAACCAAGTTACATTTCTAATAATTCAGACTATGATTAGTCCTTTTTATATTGCTCTAAAATGATATATTTATATTTTATATTGCTCTAAAATGAGTATGCTTTTGCTTATTATAATCATAAATACTTCTACTCTGTATCATCAAACTATTTCACATTTTTTTATCTATTTTATCTACCTATTATGGCAATCCAGTTATCACAGTGGTTTTTAGGAGCTATGCTGCAGGGTCAGAGGCGTAACTTCAAGCTTTTGAGCCCTAGTGCAAAAAGTTAAATGGGGCCCCCAGTTACCATGTGCCATTTACAATGCTGGTGCCTTCTTATGTGGCAGAAGGACTTTTGGGCCCGCTTGGACTTTTGGGACACCTCCCCTCCACCCCCTGTAGATATGCCGCTGTGCAGGGTGATATACAGAATTACAGTGCAACAATACTGGTTGGCACAAAACAACAGAACTGGACTTTACATTTTGTAGTCACCTTTTCTGGATGCTAACAGTGGCTCTCAGTAGGTACAGTAGTAGGGAGAGGTAAATGAGCACTATATTCCAAACATATTGCTGTTTTGATTTTGCTTTGTTCAGGAGATAAAGAAGATTTTATGTAATGCTAGCATACACAAGTTTCTCTAGGTTACTGACCAACTCTGTCTGTTCTTTCTCTTATATGATCACTCAGAGCTGCCTCTGACTATTGTTATTCACTCCCTGCTGAGTCTTATCTCTTACACAGGAGCTTGTTTAGCTAAGTTACTGACAAGTTTTAAGCCTTACAACTCTGTAGCCTTGTACAGTCCTATTTACAAACCTCCAGCAGTCACATCACTCTAATAGAATCACCTAGGAATAGCAAAGCTGATATGCCCATCACAGCTATAGAACCACGCACAGCGTAACCATGAAGTGTGTGTCTGAAGCTACTCGTGAGAAAAACCCTTTGAGTAGAGTAGAGCAGTAGCCAGACAAGCTGTAACAGGAAACAATATTAGGAAGCATGTATCAAATACCAAAGATAAATTCAGTATGAAATGATGCAACTGCAGGACAACTAGGTTGATGATGGCAGACATACAAATGAGGAAAACACCATGATTGGACTCTAACTCTCCTTTAAGCTTTCCCTAGACCTCTCCCTAACATTGATGCTTACACCAGACCCCACTAATTCTTCACTATTCCTAACAGTGTCCCTCAGCTAGTACTTGCCCTGATACAAAATTATTCCAAGAAATGCCCAAATCAGGACTTAGCAATAAACAACACTAACAGAAATTAAGATACTACACTCCAGAAATAAACACGCTCAGGAAACTTCACAAGGCAAAACAAGACAACCAGTATACTCATGATCAAAACTCTAAGGGGGATGTATGAAAACTGTCTTGGTCTTGGACTTTCTTTGTTGCCCATAGCAACCAAACAGAGCACCTGTTTCATTCTTTCAGTGCTCTATATGAAATGAAAGGGGCGCTCTGATTGGTATCTATGGGCAACAAAGAAAGTCTTAGACCAAGACCGTTTTCAGACATGTGGCCCTAAATGACTAGATATAGAATACTAAGGCTATGTCCAGACAACGAGTATTTTAAGTTGGAATCCATGTGGGTTCTGGCTTGAAATACCCATCTAAAACCGAAAACAAACCATTCCCATTGACCTCATTAGAAAATATGCACTGCAGTTCATACAATGTGTATTTAGAATATGTTCATACCTTTGTGGATTCCATGTGCAAAACACGTGGAAATTTACTATAGACATCAATAGTGATGGTTGAAAACCTTGTGAAAAATGTGCCCCCAAAAATTGGATGTGGTTTTTAATTCGAATCTGCAAGCAAAACCACATAGAAATAATTGGGACTGGTTTCTGACTGTAAACTGCGAGTAAATAAAAACGTGTCGTCCAATGCAGTTTTCAAAGGCAGAACCCGACGAGTAAATTGTATTCGTCAGATTCATGTGAACGTAAACTAATAGGTTACTAGTCACAATCTCTAAGAACAGACAATATACCCTGCTCCATGCGTTCAAACCCAGAGACCTTTATAGAGGGAGTAGCAGTTACCACTTCTATAGCTTAGCATGTGCAATGTGGTCAGCTGAATTGCTGAGAGTTGTTCGAGGTAGCTGCACAGCAACTGCCTCAGATTTGAAGGTAAAGAGGATAGGGTGGTGGATTTCTGCCATTTGTAACATTCACCTGGTTTCTTAGTAGCTTTTTGCTCTGACCACTGTAACCAATCACTGGAGAATCTCTGGATCCAAGGTGGGTATTTTTTTCTAGAAACACAACCATCCCACGCTGATTAAGGACTGGGCATCCCAAAGATAAGTCTACTCCGTATCTCCAAAAAATATCACAGAAAAACAACCAAATAAAGAGTACTGGAATAAAATATAACTTTTAATATTATTCACTAAAAAACAATAAACACTACACCTATCTAACCCTATACTAACCTAAATACATACAAAAAAACCTATCCTAGAACCCCTACCTACCGAAAAAAGGGGGGAACCCGTCCCGACAAGGACGACCCCCACAGGAACCTATCCTACATACACAGTAACCCTACTTCACCCTATTTTCTCGGGCAAAAAATAAGGCATAGATAAATAAGCTGCGGTCTTCCAGTACATATATATAGATGTTATATCCTTATGGTAACAACGCGTTTCCTCCAATGATATCTGGATTGATCAGTGCCAGATCACACGGAGGGTACAGTTACCAGGATACAGTCCATTCAGGTACCAAAGTATATAGCACCATCCTAGAGACGGTTTTTCAAAGGGTAATAGAACATACAAAACAGGAGCATATAAAGACGATTATACATCACCGCCCATATGATAGTTCCAAAAGGCCTGATGTGCCATGGTCAACTCCTGTGGTAGGGTGAAGTAGGGTTATTGTGTATATAGGATAGGTTCCTGTGGGGGTCGTCCTTGTCGGGACGAGTTCCCCCCCTTTTTTCGGTAGGTAGGGGTTTTAGGATAGATTTTCCGTATGTATTTAGGTTAGTATAGGGTTAGATAAGTGTAGTTTTTTTTTGTTTTTTTTAGGGTATTTTTTTCTATTTTAAAATGGCAACAATCAAAAGCATAAAAATATTACCTGGACAACTCCTTTAAATAAGAAAAAACAACATTTTACATCGCTTTATCAATGGGAAAAATATGTTTTCTGTGCAAGATATAGCTGAGTATTTTAAAGACTTCACACACCTACTGAACAAAATGCCACGTGTCTATCCACAAAACATTTTAGGCACCCTAGGCATTTTTTCGTGTACCATATAATGGGATGATGAATAAAATGTCTAACCCAGAACCTTAATAATCCATTACAAACTGATGAAATGGACTTATACTAAGACCTTGATGGAAAATTGGATTTTACTTGCAACCCAAAGTTTACATACAGGATCAGCAGGCTCATGATGTGTTTAAAAAAAAAAAAATGTTATTAGTTCTCTAGTACTTCTGTATAGCTCTGCCAATAAAACAAACTTACACTTGATTGGCTACCGAACTACAGTCCTCCATTATAACCACAATCACTGTTCTCCTGTGAAGCACCAAAAACAGCAGGGCAACAGGCATGAAGACAACACATGATGGGCCCATAATGCTGGGAAGAATGAACAGAGGGTGCTGATTGCAGGAAGATGAAAACAGAATGCTCCCCCTGGCTGAGCCGATCTAACTCTAACTCTAAAGTGAAGGAAATTCGTCGGATGGAGCAATTGTCGGCTTTTCTCCACGATAGGCTGGATCTCTTTGATAGAACATGGTGCCTGGGATACCTACTGGATTACAAATTCTTCATGAGCGTCCAAACCTGACTTTTAAAGTTATTAGCGGCCCTTCTTCCCCCTTCCCTCCCCCTCCCTTTCTGTATCTCTCCTTTGTCTGTCTATTTTGTCTTGTCTTAGATGTTGGTCCAAAGTTCTTTAGCTATGTATTATTCTTTAATTTGAGGGTTGCAGTTCCGTACTACTGTATGTTTTGCTTTGGCGATAACTTATGGATACACTCTATGTTTATTCAGATGTACATCCCTCACTTTGATTTATTGTAGAGTCAAATGTTGATACATCTTATATTTGTTGTTTGTTTAAATGCAAAAAACTTGTAATAAAAATTTCAGTTGGAAAGAATAGAGGGTGGACAAAACAGGTACAAAGAAATGAAGGGGGAAGCTCAGGCAGCTCGACATTAGGGATGAGAGTCTCACCTCCTATACTTAAACAAGTGGTGAAACTAGTGAAAATATATCTATTGGTTTTCACACCTAAAATATGACAATAAAACTTTTGAGAAAGAAAGAAAACACTGGTAAGTAAGAAAAAAAAACCACAGTGTTCTTTAATATACATATTGTATAGCTAACCAGCCATCTAAACTAAAGTTAGCAGCAGAATTGATGATCTGAAGAGTTGAGAGACATTCATCATGGCATATATTCAAGAGGAAATTTTACTCAGTAAATTTGTCCTGCTGAACTACTGTATGTTCTTGCTGGAAACAGCATTGAAACACCTAAACATTGACATCTGAATCATGACATGCAGAGGTTATGTGCTACACTCAGCTGGAACAGAGTCACTCATGGAGTTTACATGACTAAACAGACTGAAATTACAGAGGTAAGAACTAACCATAGAAGTGTAAAGCACACTGAAGGCACAGAGCTGTTTTTAATTTATTGGGCTAATCTTATACAGTGGTTCATGTAAATCCAAACCTCTGTTGTGATTAAATGGAACTTCATCTGTGCATGTGTCCTCATTGACCAACCAACAACTCTAGTGTCACTATGGAAGAGTTGTGACCTCCTGCAGCTATGCTGAAAAAAACTAGTGGCAGACCTACTAACAACACCTTGGTGTTAACAACACCTTCATGCTCATTCCATTGGTGATACTCACAGTATGTGAGTAAAAGTATGTGATAATCAAGTTTTTATGACTAACACCTGTGATTGAAATCTGTGAGTATCACATACCTCCTCCGCATTATTATGTTGCTTATTGCCATTACTAGGTGGCCATCATATGTGATGTCAGCAGTGCCCACTGGAGGTGGGGTCTGACTATAGCAATTAATATAAATACATTTATTGTGTTATGGTGATTTTAAGAAAATATACATTGCAGGTATGTGTGCATTCCTGGAAGCCTGGAGATGGGGCAGATTTAAAGGGATTTTCTCACTACAAAGATCATATCTGAATGTAAACTCTTGCGAGCAGGGCCCTCACACCTCGTGTCTCATTTGTCAGTAGATTTTTTTATAATGTAATGTCTGGTTTGTCTGTGCTTTTACCCTCTATATTGTAAAGTGCTGCGGAATATATTGGCGCTATATAAATAAAGATTATTATTATTATTATTATTATCTGTAAAAATAAGTACTTTTGCAATTGGTTTGTATTTCCTAAATAATTTAATATAGCAGCTCTAAGCTAATCTGTGTGTTCTACCCCTAAAACTGGGTTCAGGCCTGGGTTCAGACCATGCCCTCTTTACTGTGATTGGCTGCCTGATACTTAGTTCAACTCCCTGGACGGGACCCGCCCCTGTGCTGTGCTGTCCTGCACTCTCTGTGCTCACTCCCCTCTGAGCTGTGTCAAACTGAAAGTGAAACTGAAGGCTCTCCCAGAGACAGCTCTGATGTGAATGATCTGGGCAATGCTAGATTCACTCCCCCACCCATATAAAACACATATAATACACTCTGCTCCCCCCACCCATATAACATACATAGACTACACTCTGCTCCCCCCAGCTATATAACACACATATAATACACTCTGCCCCCACCCATATAACACACATATAATACACTCTGCTTCCCCCACCCATATAACATATATAGAATACTGTACACTCTGCTCTCCCTACCTATACAACACACATATAATGCATTCTGCTCCCACCACCCATATAACACACATATAATACACTCTGCTCTCCCCACCCATATAACACACATCTAATACATTCTGCTAGACACAATGGCAATATGTAATATTAGGGGGTTGTATGTATAACTGTTTACACTAATACAGGTGTTCTGATTACAAGGAGCTTGTGGAGTGAGGTGACAGCTCTCCAGGCATGAGAACTGATCATTGCAGGAGGGCTGCAGAGCTGTGACATCCCCTTTCTCCCACTGCTCACATAGAATGAAGAGGACTGGGAAGGGAATAGGGAGGGGGTGTGATGATGTCACCAGTCTTCAGTGAGGGAAGACACAGCTACTGGCAGGAGAGAAACACCACTGGATTTGAGGTTATAAGACAGAGAGAAACAGCTCATGTCTGTGAAAGTGTGTGATGAGAAAACCCCTTTAAACCTTAATTTTTGACTATTTTTATATAATGTTTACATACTGTATTTTATTTGTCTTATTTAAAAGTATTGCATTTGCACATGGTTGGTAGTTGACACAGGGCCGTCTCTTCCATAGGGCAAGGTAGGCACTTGCCCGGGGACCCCACGAGCTCTGGGGCCCCTCAGACAGCTGCCTACCTTGCACAGTGGGAGTGAGTACACCGCGGATCGTTCGTTGGTCTGCCGCACCGCCCTGTTGGACTGTGCCTGCGCTTTACTCTTAACAGGCAGGGCAGCGCGGCAGTCAGAGCAGGGGCCCGGCGTCTGATGCTCTGTGTGTGTCCTGATGCGGCCCCTACTATTCCTGTGCTGTGCCTGCGCTTACTGCTCAAAGCGCAGGCAGCACGGCACTGAGGTAAAGCAGGGGCCAGACCACGATCTCCTGCACTCCAGACTGCTCCTCCCCCTCTCCAGCAGTGCGGCCACTGAAGAGCAGGAGACTGCTGGAGAGACTGGCTGCCCCCTCCCTCTACCCTCATCCCTTCAGAGCTGAAGACTGCACGGACGCCTGCTCTCGGGACTTCAGGACACGTGAGTGATGGAAGGGAGAGGAGGGGGAGGTGTAGGGGTTTAGGAAAGGGGGGGGGGGGGTGTTAGGAAACCTATCAAGTGTTTACAATCTGCTGGCTGTGTATCTAAGCCTATCTGATGTGTACAATATGCTCACTGTGTATCTAAGCCTATCTAGTGTGTACAATCGGCGCCCTGTGTATCTAACCCTCTCCAGTGTGTACCAGCTGCTCACTGTGTATCTAACCCTATCCAGAGTGTACAATCTGCTCACTGTGTATCTAAGCCTATCCAATGTATACAATCTGCTGGCTGTGTATCTAAGCCTATACAATGTGTACAATCTGCTGGCTGTGTATCTAAGCCTTTCCAATGTGCACAATCTGCTGGCTGTGTATCTAAGCCTATCCGGTGTGTACTATCTGCTGGCTGTGTATCTAAGCCTATCCGGTGTGTACAATCTGCTGGCTGTGTATCTAAGCCTATCCGGTGTGTACTATCTGCTGGCTGTGTATCTAAGCCTATCCGGTGTGTACTATCTGCTGGCTGTGTATTTAAACCTATCTAGTGTTATATCTGCTGTCCCTGTCTATCTAAGTTTATCAGGTGTTATATCTGCTGTCCCTATCTATCTAAGTTTATCAAGTGTTATATCTGCTGGCCCTGTGTATCTAAGCCTATCCAGTTTTATATGTGCTGGCTCTGTGTATCTAAGCCTATCAGGAACAGTCTACTGAGATACTGTATGTGTGTTTACTGTGTCGCAGTAGTATATTAGGCTATGATAGTGTACTGTAAGTGCATGTTCACACAGCGTTTGTTAAATATGTATTTGGGTCCGTTTTAGTCACTGAAAAACAGGACCCCAAAACATATTTAACAATGTTCAATAAGTATAAACTATTCAGTCAGTGTGATCTGCCTCGGACAATCGTGCAGTGAAATCACACGGTTGCAAGCGCTTCATTTCAACAGAGCAAACAAACTCGTTTACAGCGCGTAAAAGTGCACGTTTTGAATATGTTGTGTGAACTTCCCCTAAATTGGGGCAATTCTCAAGCTCAGTGCCTGGAGCAGCCTGAGCTGTAAATACAGCCCTTGTTGTGGTGTGTCAATTCTGCATAAAAAGAGTGGTTTTAATTATTATCTACATAGACACATGATGGCTTGTTTTTTGTGGGACAAGATGTTAGTTTTTTTTCAGATTCCCGGCACATTACATGGTCTGTTCATGGCACCATTAAAACAAAGTGGGGTGAAATGTGAAAAAACTATACTTGCACCGTGTTTGCAGTTGTTTTGTGTTTATGGTGTTTACTTTTTGGTATAAGGCTATGTTCACACGGGATAATTTCGGTGCACATTTCGCGTTGTATTTGCGCTCTAATACGGGTGAGATACGCGCTGAAATTACGGTAATCCATAGTTCTCATAGAGAACGATGGATTACGCCTCCTCTCCCTGCTCGTACAATACGATCATATTGTATGCATAGGGAGATAAGTGACATGTCAATTACTTGCGGCGAATACGCTCCATGAGTAATTAATGTCAGTGGGGCCGGTGAGCTGCCGGAGTACACGCGTATTAGCACCAGCTCCCGAATCACAAGATGTACTGCGGTGGGTACAGTACACGCCGCAGTACATCGTGTGAACATACCCTAAGTGATGTGTTATCTGAATTCTGCGTTGCTTGGGGGGCCCGGTGCACAGCACTGCCCAGGGGCCCATAATGCCGTTAAGACGGCTCTGAGTTGACATATTGTATAAACACAAGATGGGAGCAGGGAAGTTCTGTACCCGAGTGTCATGCTGATTGGCTGTGTGGCACAGGGCTTTGACTGGAGAACAGTGTAGTAATGATGGATGTGGGTGGTACTGTGCTTGCATTGCGTTATCAAGCAGAGGAGACACATGGCCTCATTTATGAAAACTGTCTAATAGTAAGACTGTATTACCCATATCAACCAATTAGAGCTCATTTTGCCAGAGTAGTATAAGAAATAAAAGTTGAGCTTCTATTGGTTGTTATGGACAACAAAGATAGTCTTAGGGCCATATGTTTGAAACTGTTTAGGTCTAAAACTCACTCTATGGGCAAAAAAGTGAGTTTTAGACCTAAACAGGTTCATACATGTGGCCCTCAGTGTAAGACAGTTTTGATAAATGAGGCCCATAGTGTCAATAAAACTGATGTCTAGTCACCAGTAATCTGTCATTAGTATATGCCGAGGAAACGGAAGGAACTGTACAGAGACAATTTTGTACTTGGACTGTAAAAGGGAAGGGGTTCTGTGTGATTGAGAGAATGGCTAACGCTGATTTCTGTGGCAGTGATAGGTGGTGTTAGGGGGTGTGAGGAGTAGGCCAGATTAATAGGCTGCAGAGGATAAGATTCACTCTCAAAAGCTTACCATCAAATATACTCAGTCTCTTTAAGAGATTTTTTCACTCCTCTACTAAGGATAAGATTCAGTAATATGAGACCAGTGAGTGTTGCAGTTAGAAGAAGAAAATGTGAGACAGACAGTGACAAAAGCAGAGATACTCTCGATATTAGCTAATGCCTGCCGAAAAGCTGTCAGGAAGACAGATAATGTTGTATGGTATAGAGAACAAAGCCACAGCTACAACCATTAACCAAACCTGTTGACAAAACTGTTGACCATATTCAAGAACTGTGCCTGATTACTGAGAAATGTCAACCTTGTGAACTGTGTAACTTTTGTAACTATTAAGCTTTAAAGAGGTGTTCGCACCAAGCACTTTGGTAGAATTCCAATAAAAAGGCCTTTGAAGTATGATAGGTGCAGGTCCCACTGCTTGGTCCCATATATATCTTGGGAACGGGCTCTTGAAAGTCTTGTCTAATGTTTAAAGGGGTGTTCGCAACGTGCACTTTGATAGCATTTCAAAAGAAAAAGCCTTCGAAGTATGATAGGTGCGGGTCCCACTGCTGGATACCATATCTATCTTGGGAACGGGCTCTTGAAAGTCTTGTCTAATGTTTAAAGAGGTGTTTGCAACGTGCACTTTGATAGCATTCCAATAGAAAAAGCCTTCGAAGTATGATAGGTGCGGGTCCCACTGCTGGATACCATATCTATCTTGGGAACGGGCTCTTGAAAGTCCTCTTGAAGAGTTGGTTGTGCTTGCACATGACTCTCAGTTCTGTTCTATGGGAGTTATGAGTAAAGGTGAGCGGTGTGTTCAGCTGCCCTGAGAACTCCCACAGAACAGAACTGTGCGCAACCATGACTGCCTCTTCACTCTGTATCGAGACTTTTAGATGCACATTCCTGAGATAGGTAGGACCCACATCTATCACACTTTGATGGGATATCCTATCAATATGCTATCAAAGTGAATAGTAATAACCCTTTAAGTGTCTCCGGTGGGGTAAAATCTAAATTGAATTGATAGATTACCTCAGTCTCTGTCACTTACTTTGCTTTGCCATCCTTCTGTTGGGCATTTGCAATTAGAGGCATAGAGAGGGATGTCCAGCATATTCCAAAAGTAAAAATAGCATTTATATGAGGCACAAAAATAAAACCATACAGGACAGGAAATTCTTACGCGTTTCAGGCCGTGTATGTGATGGCCCTTAGTCATAGCTCTTCTGTCTGCTGCAATCCCAGTGGTCTGTGTGATTCCTAGATGGGTGATCTGGCTAAAATATTGTTTTTGATTTGCAATTAGAGCACTTGTCCTCCCCAAAGTTTCATCCACACCCCAGCTTGGTCATTTTACACTATTATGATAGGAAAAAAAACATACTACATACTGTATGTTTCTTTGACAGACCAATGGAAAAAAATACTTGTTTTTGTTTTGTTTTTTGTTCTTTTAGAAACCATAACTAGAACATTTCCATTTTATTTTCTCAGTGTTGTCAAATGCAACCACTTTCAATTAAGGATCATGTCCTCTTCTAAACCGCCATTCACACAATTATTTTTGGAGCAACAGTAGATTTATATCAATGCCTAACAGGCTGCTGATATTGGAATCTCTGCAACATGTTGTCACTGCCAGAGGCATGAATTCAGTTTTTTGTCAGTTTCAGCTTTTTGTATGTGATCTTATTTGGAACACAAGTGCACTCAGAGAAGCAATGGTTTAATTCATCAAAGTCTCTTAGATCTCTGACAGATACAAATGCAGTTATACCTCTTCAGGCAAGGAATATACGCAGGGTGTTAGAAACCATTACTGACACAAGGAGCTTAGAGCTAAACAAATACTTCTAAAGCACTATATATTTAAGATGTAAGATTTAAGTCTAATGGACCCTTATCTTGGCTAATCCATAAACATGACCTTCATAGATTTCCCTTAGCTTTGTTTAGACTGTGCCTTATCTCTTG
>JAODAL010000837.1:247500-267387 GCA_025379985.1 Phyllomedusa bahiana | reverse complement strand
AATCGGAATTCGATCTGTTCATTTGTGGTCTAAAATGGGGTTCATATTTACCAAAATAATCCATGTTTTTTTATATTACTTTATTATTTTTTTAGGTTTACAGTTAGAACGGAGAGGACGAGGAGAAAGTTTGTTGGGGGTAAAACCTGGGAATGAAAAATAGTAACAGTGAATGCAGAGCAATACAACCACAGCTTTTCAATCATTGAAGTATTGCCCACCAAGGAGTCAGGAAGAAAAGGTATATTACACTGCTTTTTTTCCGTGTGAAGATCCGCTTTTGTGATGCTTTTTGGGGTCCGTCAAAACAGACCCGGGGAACGCATCAAAACAATTAGCAGTTTTTTTAACACTCCGCAATGTAAAACTCGTAGCGGCGTTCACTGAGTGTTTCGTGATGCATATTTGAAAAATCGCGTTAACCATGACAGGCCGTATTTTACTCTGAACAAAAGGAAATGGCCATTGCTATAAGCGCTATAGCCCAGTTTAATTTCACCCATTGAAGTGACAAATTGATGATAAAAGGCCATTTTAAAAAAAAAAACGCATTAATTTTTTTGATTTTTTCTAATTTATAGAACAAAAAGATTTAACTACTTACTTTTCTTTTTAAAACCCCAAACTTTAAAGGGACGTTTATGATAATAAAAAAAAAATTTTACTTTTATAAAAAAAGGTGTTTAAAAACTTTGGTTTTTTTTAATTTTTTTTTATTTAATAGAAAAATCACCTTTTTTCACCCCATTTTTCTTTTGGGGTTTTTTCAATGAATTCAGGTTAAAATGCCGAAAAAAAATTGGTTATGAGATAAATTATTTTTTCTGGGCAGTTTTCGTGATTTTTTTTTGTTTTTTTATTTTTTGCATTTTTTTAATTTTTTGAATTAAATTAAATTTTAAATAAAAAAGGAAAAAAAGGAAAAAAAAAACTTACAAAAAACAAAAATAAATTTAAATTTTAAAAAGGGTTAAAAACCCCCCTTTAAAACAAACCCAAAGATATAAAAAAAACGCTCCAGGGTCGAAAGGGGGGCTTTGAAGGTAAATGGGCAGATCTAAAAACCCGGGGGGGGGTTTACGGGGCCCGGGGGGGGGGTTTTGCACCTTTCCCTTAAACCTTTTAAATTAGGACGCTGCGGGTAATCCGAGGGGGGGGGGAAACTTGGCAGGGGGGAAACCCTTTTTAAAAGGCCTCCTCGTTTGCCATTTTTTTCTTTTGCCCCCATTTCCCCCCGGGCCCCACCCGGGAAAAGGGGGGAAAACCCCCAAATTTTGGTACATTAAAAAAAGGGGCATTGCAAAGGAAAAGGCATTAGGCTGTAAAGGGATCGGGGCCCCGTAGGGGGTTAAAAAGCCCCCAAAGGGGGGGGGGCCCCCCATGTTAAAGAAAAAAAGAAAAAAAAAATAAAAATTTTTAAAATGGTAAAAAAAAAAAAAAAAAAAGTTTTAAAAAAAGGTTAAAATTTCCCCCCTTTGGGGCCTTTTTTAAAAAAAAAAAAAAAAATAAAAAAAGTTCCCCCATTTTTTGGAAATTCGGCCGGGCCCAAAAAGGGCCCCGATCTAAAAAAAAAAATAAAAAAAAATTTTTTTCCCATACGCGGGAACCCCGTGGGAAAAAAAAAAAAATTTTTTTAAAAAAAGGGGAAAAAAAAATTTGCTTTTTTTGGGGTTTTTCATTTCACGGTTTAAAAAAATTTTTAAAGGAATTAAAATTTAAAAAAAAAAAAGGGTTGCTTTGAAACCCAAAAAACTGCTGGGCCGAAAAAAAAATTTTACACTTCAGCCAGAAAAAAAAATTGGCCCCCCCCAACCTGATGTCCCTTTGGGGTTTTGGTTGTACAAAAAAAAAAGTTTTTTGGGACCAAAAAAATGGCGTTTTGCGGGCGAAAAATTTAAAAAAAAAAATTGAAATTTTGGGAAAATTTTTTTTTACAGAACCCCAAAAAAAAAGGGAAAAACTCAAAAACAAAATTTTGGGTATTGGCGGAGGGTGTTTGATCCCCTTTTTAAAAATTTTAAAAAAAAACACTTTTATATTTTCCCAAAGGGACGAAAGCCGAAAAAAGAAAAAAACCGCCCGAAAAAAAACAGGGCCCAAAAAAGGTATTTTTTTTTTTCCCAAAAAAATTTGTCCCCCCGGGGAAATTTTTTTTTCCCCCTTTCCCCAAAATTTTTTTTTTTTTAGCCCAGTAAAAATTAAAAAAAAACCCTTTTGGGGAAAAAGAAAAATCTTTTTTTCCCACAAAAAAAAAAAAAACCCTCTTTGGGGGTTCTATATAGGGGGGAAAAAAAAAAAAAAAAAATTTAAAAAAAATTTGGGGTTTTTCCCCCAATTTTCCTTTCCCTAAAGGCCCTTCCAACAGGTCATTTTTTTCCGGGCTTTCCTTAGCTTTTGAAAACGGGGTTGATTTTATTTTTTTGGTTTTCATTTTTGGGCATTCTGGGGGAATCCTAAAAACCCTGACCTTTTTTTGGGGCCTTTGGGATGATGGGGTTGGGGGGACCCCTTTTTAAAGGGGGTTAAAAAAAAAAATTAGAAAAGTTGATGCCCCAAAATTGAATCCCTTTTTTAACAAATAAAAAACCCCAAAAAAACCCCAAAGAAAACGCCCCGGGGCCATTCTTTCCCCTTTTGGCGCTTTAAAAAAAAATTTTGAATCTGATTTCTCCAAAACAAAATATAAAGAAACATACTCTTGTAACATATCAAATGAAAGCCGGTACCGTTCTGAGAAAAATGATCCCACCCACATCTTTATCTTAATTCCAGACTAAGTGTAGAAATATGTAAAGTCATACCATGCCAAAATTCACGCTTTCAGAGCTTTAGAAGTCTGTAAAAAATTAACTGATGAAGTAAAAAATTCAAAACTTTGTCACTAAAGTTGTACTTCATAAAAATAAAAAAAATCTAAAATCTAAAAATATTCCTATTTTGATCACTTGATATGGAATGATCCCGTCTTAAGATTTTTTTTAATTTTTATTTTTATGAAGTACAACTTTAGTTAATTATAAATTAAAAGTTTTGAATTTTTTACTTCATCAGACTTCTAAAGCTTTGAAAAAGTGCAAATTTTGGCCTGGTATGACTACATTTTTTGTCATATCTCGGGCTAGAATTAAGATAAAGAGGTGGGAGAGATTTTTTGTAGAACGGAATCGGCTTTCATTTGATACGTCACAAGACTTTCTTTATATTTTGTTTTGGAGAAATCAAATTCAAAATTTTGATGTGCAATTGTGAAAAAACGTATGTTTTAAAATTGTGAAAAACTGCATGTGCATTACTTGTGTTCTTGGTTGTATTTGTACAGGGATTCAATTTGGGACATCAAACATTTCTATATATTTTTTTTTTTTTTTGAGCTTTGAATCATCTGATTTTGTGTGAGTTTCTTTTTTCTTTTGAAATTACAAATTATTTAATTCAACATTTATATGCAACACTAAAGAAATACAAAAAACAAATACCTTAAGTGCCAGAATATCTTAATCATTATAACACAACTTGCTCGGCATTTTCAACCTGATTTCATTGAAAAAAGGTGATCATATCCTCAAGTGTGATTTTCTAAATAGTCTCATCCTAATTATATGTTAAAAACAAGATTAAAAGAACCAATATTTTTAACACCTATTTATACACGTAACAATTTTTTTTATTTTTTAACTAAAAATGTCATTTGTGAAGTGTTTAAGAAGAATAGTACAGTAGTTAAATCCTCGTTCTACAAAATATTAACTAATCAAACAATTAATAGTACGTTTTTAAACTGGCCTTTTATCATCAATTTGTCCCTTCTAGTGGGTGAAATGTAATCTTGTCCATAAGCGCGTACTACCAATGGCCATTTCCTTTTGTGTCGGAGTATGTACGGCCTGTCATGGTGTTCGGCTCCACCCGAGTTAATATCTGATTTTTGTTAACTTTTAAAATGTCTGGTTTTCTTGAAAAAAGTAAATTCTACTTCTTCATTTTCACAATCTTTGACGAGTAGCCAGCCATCAGCGCCGAACACACTCACCAATATAGTAGCACACCGACTCCCTTGATGTCTGTGTAGAGACTACTGTTTGTTCAAGAGTGAACATGTCAGGACATGAAAGCTCTGGAGCGGTCTCTTAAGGTATTTTCACACGGCACCTTGTGTCAGTGTGAACATCCGCTTTTGTGATGTGCGTCTGGGTCCGACTGAACGGACCCAGACACACATCTAACAATTAGCAGTGTATTTTAACACTGCCGGCAATGAGAAACACTCAGCGGTGTTCCTATGAGCGATCGCCGATGTGCATTTGCATCGCGTCTGTCCGATGCTTCTTTCGGATGCACTCCAAGAAATTACATGTCAATGCTTGGAGCGCATCCGAAAGACACATTGGACAGACACGATGCAAATACGCATCGGCAATCGCTCATATGAACGCCGCTGCAGGCTTCTCATTGCCGGCAGTGTTAAACACACTGCTAATTGTTAGATGCGTGTCTGGGTCCAGACGCGCAGCACAAGAGTGGATGTTCACATGGACACAAGATGCCGTGTGAACATACCCTTACTTCCTGACTCTGCAGTGGGCAGATACTTCACATGATTAACAGAGCTGCTGGCCTGTCATCTGCTCTGCATTCACTGTCTACCTCTGTTCATTCTCAGGTTGAGCCCTAAAAGCTTTCTCCTCTGTCCTCTCCTGTTTCTAAGCTGTAACATAATAAAATACAGTAATATATAAAAATCATGGATTATTTCGTAAATATAGACCACACACTTTTAGACCACAAGCTGAACAGATCTGAATTCAAGATTTTCGAATGGAGACTGAAATAGTTCTATTTTTAAATATGGTCCCTTCACGATCCCAACTTGAATTTTGGTACAGATGTGGCTAGGAGCATAGCAGGCACATGTGCATTTTTGGAAATTTTTAAATTAAAAGTTTTTTCAGAAATGCATTTTAAAATTTTGCGTTTAGAACAGAACTGTACAGGCTTTCACAAGATATGAGTAAAATGGTGTTTATTTTGTTTCTCTATCTTTTTTCTAGCCTGAGTTATGAGGAGAAATGTAAAAGGCAGGCAACACTGAAATTCGCACTTTTTCCGAATTTTGAAAATCAATAAAAAAAAATGTAAAAAATTTTAGAATTTTTTTTCTTCACTTTATACATTCTCTGACACACTACTACCAAATAATCTCAAAAGAATTAAAAATATGGAGGTAAAGATCATTGGTTCACTTGACATGGAATGACCCAAAGTGGATTGGTTGTCGTGGGCCAGTTGAATGGCCACCAAGGTCTCCCGATTTGACCCCCTTAAGACTTCTCTTTGGGGTCATCTGAAGGCAATGGTCTAGGCTGTGAAGATACAAGATGTGCAGCATCTGAAACAACAGATACTGGAAGCCTGTGCTATCATTTCTTCTGTGGTGTTGCTATCTGTGTCAAGAGTGGAAGAAGAGAGTTGCACACATTTGAACACATTTTATAAGTGGTCATAAACTTGTAAATACCTCATGAAAGAATAACGTTACATTAAAACCAAGCACACCATTGTTTTTCTTGTGAAATTCTCAATAAGTTTGATGTGTTACATGACCCTCTTCCCATTGGAAAAAATAAAGTTGGATCCAAAATGGCCGACTTGAAAATGGCCGCCATGGTCAAAACCCATCTTGAAAAGTTTTCCCCCTTCCATATACTAATCTGCCACAAACAGGAAGTTGATATCACCAACCAATCCCATTTTATTTAGGTGTGTCCATATAAATGGCCCACCCTGTAGATGCCTGCCTGTAAACCCCCTGTAGTGGAGCGCCACCTGTCTGCATACCCCGCTGGAGCGCCACCTGTCTGCATACCGCCCGCGGGGGAGCCCACCTGTCTGCATACCGCCCGCGGGGAGCGCCACCTGTCTGCATACCGCCCGCGGGGGAGCGCCACCTGTCTGCATACCGCCCGCGGGGGAGCGCCACCTGTTCTGCATACCGCCCGCGGGGAGCGCCACCTGTCTGCATACCGCCCGCGGGGAGAGACACCTGACTGCATACCGCCCGCGGGGAGCGCCACCTGTCTGCATACCGCCCGCGGGGAGCGCCACCTGTCTGCATACCGCCCGCGGGGAGCGCCACCTGTCTGCATACCGCCCGTGGGAGCGCCACCTGTCTGCATACTCCGCCCGCGGGGGAGCGCCACCTGTCTGCATACCGCCCGCGGGGAGCGCCACCTGTCTGCATACCGCCCGCGGGGAGCGCCACCTGTCTGCATACCGCCCGCGAGGGGGGGGCGCCACCTGTCTGCATACCGCCCGCGGGGAGCGCCACCTGTCTGCATACCGCCCGCGGGGAGCGCCACCTTCGTGTCTGCATACCGCCCGCGGGGAGCGCCACCTGTCTGCATACCGCCCGCGGGGAGCGCCACCTGTCCTGCATACCGCCCGCGGGGAGCGCCACCTGTCTGCATACCGCCCGCGGGGAGCGCCACCTGTCTGCATACCGCCCGGCGGGGAGCGCCACCTGTCTGCATACCGCCCGCGGTGGGAGCGCCACCTGTCTCTGCATACCGCCCGCGGGGAGCGCCACCTGTCTGCATACCGCCCGCGGGGAGCGCCACCTGTCTGCATACCGCCCGCGGGGAGCGCCACCTGTCTGCATACCGCCCGCGGGGAGCGCCACCTGTCTGCATACCGCCCGCGGGGAGCGCCACCTGTCTGCATACCGCCCGCGGGGAGCGCCACCTGTCTGCATACCGCCCGCGGTGGAGCGCCACCTGTCCTGCATACCGCCCGCGGGGAGCGCCACCTGTCTGCATACCGCCCGCGGGGAGCGCCACCTGTCTGCATACCGCCCGCGGGGAGCGCCACCTGTCTGCATACCGCCCGCGGGGAGCGCCACCTGTCTGCATACGCCCGCGGGGAGCCGCCACCTGTCTGCATACCGCCCGCGGGGAGCGCCACCTGTCTGCATACCGCCCGCGGGGAGCGCCACCTGTCTGCATACCGCCCGCGGGGGAGCGCCACCTGTCTGCATACCGCCCCCGCGGGGAGCGCCACCTGTCTGCATACCGCCCGCGGGGAGCGCCACCTGTCTGCATACCGCCCGCGGCCGGGAGCGCCACCTGTCTGCATACCGCCCGCGGGGAGCGCCACCTGTCTGCATACCGCCCGGGGGGAGCGCCACCTGTCTGCATACCGCCCGCGGGGAGCGCCACCTGTCTGCATACCGCCCGCGGGGAGCGCCACCTGTCTGCATACCGCCCGCGGGGAGCGCCACCTGTCTGCATACCGCCCGCGGGGGAGCGCCACCTGTCTGCATACCGCCCGCGGGGAGCGCCACCTGTCTGCATACCGCCCGCGGGGAGCGCCACCTGTCTGCAAACCGCCCCGCGGGGGAGCGCCCACCTGTCTGCATACCGCCCGCGGGAGCGCCACCTGTCTGCATACCGCCCGCGGGGAGCGCCACCTGTCTGCACACCGCCCGCGGGAGCGCCACCTGTCTGCATACCGCCCGCGGGGAGCGCCACCTGTCTGCATACCGCCCGCGGGGAGCGCCACCTGTCTGCATACCGCCCGCGGGGAGCGCCACCTGTCTGCATACCGCCCGCGGGGAGCGCCACCTGTCTGCATACCGCCCGCGGGGAGCGCCACCTGTCTGCATACCGCCCGCGGGGAGCGCCACCTGTCTGCATACCGCCCGCGGGGAGCGCCACCTGTCTGCATACCGCCCGCGGGAGCGCCACCTGTCTGCATACCGCCCGCGGGAGCGCCACCTGTCTGCATACCGCCCGCGGGGAGCGCCACCTGTCTGCATACCGCCCGCGGGGAGCGCCACCTGTCTGCATACCGCCCGCGGGGAGCGCCACCTGTCTGCATACCGCCCGCGGGGAGCGCCACCTGTCTGCATACCGCCCGCGGGGAGCGCCACCTGTCTGCATAACCGCCCGCGGGGGAGCGCCACCTGTCTGCATATACCGCCCGCGGGGAGCGCCACCTGTCTGCATACCGCCCGCGGGAGCGCCACCTGTCTGCATACCGCCCGCGGGGGAGCGCCACCTGTCTGCATACCGCCCGCGGGGAGCGCCACCTGTCTGCATACCGCCCGCCGGGGAGCGCCACCTGTCTGCATACCGCCCGCGGGGAGCGCCACCTGTCTGCATACCGCCCGCGGGGGCGCCACCTGTCGCCTTACCGCCCGCCGGGATCTCCTCGTGTCTGCATACCGGCCGCGGGGAGCTCCTCCGGTCTGCATACCGCCCGCGGGGAGCGCCACCTGTCTGCATACCGCCCGCGGGGAGCGCCACCTGTCTGCATACCGCCCGCGGGGGAGCGCCACCTGTCTGCATACCGCCCGCGGGGAGCGCCACCTGTCTGCATACCGCCCGCGGGGACGCCATTGCACGCCGCCACCTGTCTGCATACCGCCCGCGGGGAGCGCCACCTGTCTGCATACCGCCCGCGGGGAGCGCCACCTGTCTGCATACCGCCCGCGGGGAGCGCCACCTGTCTGCATACCGCCCCAGGGGAGCGCCACCTGTCTGCATACCGCCCCGGGGAGCGCCACCTGTCTGCATACCGCCCGCGGGGAGCGCCACCTGTCTGCATACCGCCCGCGGGGCGCCACACCTGTCTCCATACCGCCCGCGGGGAGCGCCACCTGTCTGCATACCGCCCGCGGGAGCGCCACCTGTCTGCATACCGCCCGCGGGGAGCGCCACCTGTCTGCATACCGCCCGCGGGGAGCGCCACCTGTCTGCATACCGCCCGCGGGGAGCGCCACCTGTCTGCATACCGCCCGCGGGGAGCGCCACCTGTCTGCATACCGCCCGCGGGGAGCGCCACCTGTCTGCAAACGTGCCGCGGGGAGCGCCACCTGTCTGCATACCGCCCGCGGGGAGCGCCACCTGTCTGCATACCGCCCGCGGGGAGCGCCACCTGTCTGCATACCGCCCGCGGGGAGCGCCACCTGTCTGCATACCGCCCGGGGAGCGCCACCTGTCTGCATACCGCCGCGGGGAGCGCCACCTGTCTGCATACCGCCCGCGGGGAGCGCCACCTGTCTGCATACCGCCCGCGGGGAGCGCCACCTGTCTGCATACCGCCCGTGGGGAGCGCCACCTGTCTGAATACCGCCCGTGGGGAGCGCCACCTGTCTGTATACCGCCCGTGGGGAGCGCCACCTGTCTGCATACCGCCCGTGGGGAGCGCCACCTGCCTGTGTGGACCTGTATATTGCCTGTGGGGATCTATATACATATCTGTCTGAGGGGACCTATATCTATATACCTGCTTGCCTGAGGAGACATATATATAACTTGATAGCGTATACCTGGGCTAATATATCATGCACACTGCCTCGTAATTAGTGGTCCGGATATGGCAACTCTCCTAGTGCCGTCTTCAATAAGCATATAACATTCCGACCAAGATTAACGATAAAACACACATTTATTAGGCATCTTCATTCAAGTAAAAACAGTCGATCAGACATACTTGTATTCCATTAGATGATCTGCAACAGCAGTATCCACGAGCAGTGAATGTTCATTCCAGCTTAGTATCATGCAGCAGCATGTAGACTAGTGAAAGCAGTATGGACAGGGGGCGTCACCCTCCAGCGGAAGCGACGTTTCGGAAGACAAACTCCTCCTTTCTCAAGCACAGGTAAGTGATTAGAGACTCAGCTTATATAGGAGATTGATAACTGCAATCAATCCGTAACCATGTCTGACGACATTAAAAACATTTAAAAACAAATGATTCCAGAACATACATTGTTACATTTATAGAAATACATTCATGTTAAGATTCTGATTTAGCCCTTTGGGGTTAAGTGTGTCTAATTTAAAGATCCACATTGTCTCTCTACGCAGGAGTATTCTTTCTATTGATATACCGTCTAAGGGATAAACCTGTTCTAAAATACACCATCGGAGTTCTGAAACTCCGTGGCGTCTTTCATGAAAATGACGAGCAACGGAACTTTCACCGAATTTTTTTATTGTCATTGTCATCACTTTTTCCTACTTATATAGTTACATAGTTACAGAGTTAGTACGGTTGAAAGAAGACACGTGTCCATCAAGCTCAACCAAGAGTGGGTAAAATGTGGGTGAAGGGAGAGAGACAAGGACATTATGCCCAGCCTCACCACTGGTTAACTACCTTGAAACCCACAAGGCAATAACCAATCTGCTCCAGTGGAGACCGTATCTCTGACCCCAGAGCCTCCACCAGCCAGATCCAGAATTTTACATGGCTACGTACGCATTAATATTCTTTAGTTCCAGGTAGGTATCTAAGCCTTTCTTGAAACTCTCTACAGTTCCTGCTGTGACCAGCTCCTCAGGCAGGCTATTCCACAGATCCACAGTGAAGAACGCTCTTCTCCTCTGGAGATTGAATCCTTTTTTCTCTAGTCGAAGGGAATGTCCCCTTGTCTTTTGAGGGGGCTTCACTTGAAATAATTTCTCCCCATACTTTATTCTGGAACGTACGTATAGCTGATCGATGTTCGTTAATTCTAATTTTGACACTGCGGGGGGTTTGTCCTACATACCCTAACCCGCAAGGGCATTTCAAGAAATAAATAACGATCTTGCTATTGCATGTATGCATACCCCTTATATTAATTTTGTGTCCTTTTGTGGTATGTGTGATGAACGGACCTCGTGTGATGGCATGACAATTTTGACAAGTCATACAGGGAAATGTCCCTTCTTTTTTTGTTGCACATATCGTCTGTTTCTTATCCCTTATATCTGATCTAATAAGCATGTTCCCCAGGGTTTTTGCCTTTCAGTAAATGAATCTTGGTGGTGTTTTAAACAATTAACCAAATTTGGGATCAGTAGACAATAGTGGCCAATATTTTTTTTATAATGTGCTCAATATTTTTACTTTGACATCCAAGCTCACTGATAAATGAAAATCTATCCATTGTTTTTTCTTTATTATTAGATTGTAACAGCTCATCTCTATCTACAGTCAGTACCTCACGTCCCATAATTTCCAATTTAGATCTATCATATCCTCTCTGTGTGAATTTTTTAATAATCTTTTCCATCTGTTCAATATATGAGGGCGTATCAGAGCAGATGCGTCTAGCTCTGATAAACTGGCTTTTTGGTATGCCGTTAAACACACTTGGAGCATGACGACTTGTTTTAAGTAAAAGATTGTTTTTTTCCATGGGTTTGGAGTACAACAGTTTTTAATGTACCTTCATGTTTCTGTATCTCAATATCCAAATAATGAACAACATGTTCATTAATGGTAGCGGAGAACTGAATTAATGGATGACAAGTGTTAAGCATATCAATAAACTTATTGAGTTGTTCTCCAGTGCCTTTCCATAATAACAGGACGTCATCCACATATCTGAGCAACAATTCGCCATGTGGGTAAGTACCTGACGGAAAGACAAAGGTTTTTTCAAAAATCATCATATAGAGATTAGCGAACCCCGGGGCTGCTGGCGAGCCCATAGAGGTGCCTTGTTGCTGTATGAAGAATTGAGTGCCGAATCTGAAATAATTCTTGGTGAGAATTATATCTAATAAAGACATTATGAAATTAATCTGCTGATTAGTTAAAGACGCATCCTCACATAATGCTGTTCTCACTGCCTCCATCCCTTCCTCAAGCGGAATGTTTGTGTATAAAGATTTTATGTCTAATGTGACTTAGTAGGTGACATCTTTACAATCTAAGTTTTTTATAATCTTTAACAATTCTGTGGTGTCTCGTAAAGAGCGTAGATCTTGTTGATCAACATAGATGGCGATTTTCTCAAGATTGGTAGCAGATTTATGTACTTTGGGTACAAGGTAAAAAATTGGAACCCTAGGATGTTCTTTATATAAAGAATTTTTAATCGTTCATTTATGATATTATCGGTGGCATCATCTAGGATATTCTTTATTAGCGCATTAAACTCTTTAGTAGGATCTCTGTCTATTTTCTTATATACAATTTCATCTGACAATTGTGTATGGGCTTCCTGTATGTAATGGCTGGTATCCATTACAACGGTAGCTCCGCCTTTGTCAGCTTTTTTGATGGTAATTGTTTTGTCATTTTTAAGCTCTTTTATCGCCTGCCATTCTTTGTTGTTAAAATTTCTGAACAATGTTTCCCTGCTTATACTGTTTATACTGAGCATTATTGTTAAATTTTAATTCCACTTCTTTTTTAACCGCCTGTGCAAACGCATCTAATGTAGTATTAGTATTATGTATAGGTGGATCAAACTGACTCTTTTTAAGAATACGTTTGGATGTATGTTGCTGCTCAATTGTATATAAGAAAATAGACAGAGATCCTACTAAAGAGTTTAATGCGCTAATAAAGAATATCCTAGATGATGCCACAGATAATATCATAAATGAACGATTAAAAAATTCTTTATATAATGAACATCCTAGGGTCCCAATTTTTTACCTTGTACCCAAAGTACATAAATCTGCTACCAATCCCCCGGGACGACCTATAGTTTCAGGCGTCAACTCCATATTTGAGAAAATCGCCATCTATGTCGATCAATTTTTACAACAATATGTCAAACGAGATCTACGCTCTTTGCAAGACACCACAGAATTGTTAAAGATTATAAAAAACTTAGATTGTAAAGATGTCACCTACTTAGTCACATTAGACATAAAATCTTTATACACAAACATTCCGCTTGAGCAAGGGACGGAGGCAGTGAGAACAGCATTATGTGAGGATGCGTCTTTAACTAATCAGCAGATTAATTTCATAATGTCTTTATTAGACATAATTCTCACCAAGAATTATTTCTGATTCGGCACTCAATTCTTCATACAGCAACAAGGCACCTCTATGGGCTCGCCAGCAGCCCCGGGGTTCGCTAATCTCTATATGATATTTTTTGAAAAAACCTTTGTCTTTCCGTCAGGTACTCACCCACATGTCGAATTGTGGCTCAGATATGTGGATGACGTCCTGTTATTATGGAAAGGCACTGGAGAACAACTCAATAAGTTTATTGATATGCATAACACTTGTCATCCATTAGTTCAGTTCTCCGCTACCATTAATGAACATGTTGTTCATTTGGACGTTGAGATACAAAAACATGAAGGTACATTAAAAACTATGTTGTACTCCAAACCGATGGAAAAAAAAAAACTATCTTTTACTTAAAACAAGTCATCATGCTCCAAGTGTGTTTAACGGCATATCGAAAAGCCAGTTTATAAGAGCTAGATGCATCTGCTCTGATACGCCCGCATATATTGAACAGATGGAAAAGATTAAAAAATTCAAACAGAGGATATGATCTAAATTGCAAATTATGGGACTTGAGGTACTGACTGTAGATAGAGATGAGCTGTTACAATCTAATAATAATGAAAAAACAATGGATAGATTTTCATTTATCAGTGAGTTTGGATGTCAAAGTAAAAATATTGAGCACATTCTAAAAAAAATATTGGCCACTACTGTCTACTGATCCCAAATGTGGTTACTTGTTTAAAACACCACCAAGATTAATTTACCGAAACCCTGGGGAACATGCTTATTAGATCAGATATAAGGGATAAGAAACAGACGATATGTGCAACAAAAAAAGAAGGGACATTTCCCTGTATGACTTGTCAAAATTGTCATGCCATCATACGAGGTACGTTCATCACACATACCACAAAAGGACACAAAATTAACATAAGGGGTATGCATACATGCAATAGCAAGAACGTTCTTTATTTTTTTGAAATGCTCTTGCAGGTTAGGGTATGTAGGACAGACCACCCGCAGTGTCAAAATTAGAATTAACGAACATCGATCAGCTATACGCACGTTCCAGAATAAAGTAGGCAAAAGTGATGACAATAAAAAATTCGGCGAAAGTTCCGTTGCTCATCATTTTCATGAAAGACGCCACGGAGTCTCAGAACTCCGATGGTGTATATTAGAACAGGTTTATCCCTTAGAAGGTATATCTATAGAAAAAATACTCCTGCGTAGAGAGGCAATGTGGATCTTTAAATTAGACACACTTAAAGGGGTTTTATCGTTACAAAGATCATGTCTCAGATTATGGGGACAGTAAAAATAAGCACTTTTGTAATTGGGTTGCATTACCTCTGTCACTTGGTTTAGCAGATATGAGCATCTCTTTAAATCTGTCTTCTATTTCTGCTGTTGCTGGTCAGAACGCCCCCTGGTCGATTCTGGCACCCTAGACACGCCCCCTGCACTGTGAATGGCTGGCTGACATTTCATTCAGCCTGTTGGTATACGCCCCTAGACAGATAACGCCCCGGCCACGCCCCCTGCGCTGTGATTGGCTGCCTGCACACTCTCTGTTTACTCCCCTCTGAGCTGTTAAAATCGATAGTGAAACCAAGGTCTGCTGCCTCTATGTACATCTCCCAGCTTTAGGGTCAGCTTTAGGGTCAAACTGGCTGTTTAAGGGGCTTTTGCCAAGAGGTTGATTAACCTCCTCACAGATCCAGTCCTTAAGCTGCTACTCAGATCGAATACAAGCCCCACCTCCTTATGACGTCATCACCTGTAGTGTATAACATAAGGATTCAACACTGTGTCTGCATAAGTTGCTTGTGTGGTGCAGAGCTTAGGTGATTAGCCCTCCAAGACAGAGGTTGGGAGTTCAAGCCCCATCAGTAGTTTTTTTTTTTTTCTTTAAAATTTGTACACATATGTAAAGATATGAAAATATATGTGTAGACATCTATAATTTTATTCATATACACACACAAAGCTCCCCTATATAATGTCCCATCCTTGCAGTCACACCAAGCACTTCCAACATACGTGATACAATGCATATATTCTGGGGGGATGAGACATGATATAGGGGAGCCCTGTATGTGTATATATATATCATTATAGAGATTTAACATATATATTTTAGGTCTCTCTACATATGTGTAGAATCTAGGGGGGGGGGGGGAATATACCCTGTGAGGGACTAGAACTCCAAACCCCTTCGTTGTAAAAGCAATAGTCTATCACTGCTCACTGCTCTACCTCTGCACCATGAGCCCATGTCAGTTACAGGCTGAGCAGGGCCTTCTCTCAAAGCTGATTTGCTTCTTCCCCCATTGTTTCCACTCGCATGTCATTGACAGCAATCAGAGATCTTTACTTGAAGCTGACATTTGTAGTTGAGTAAAGATCTCTGCCTGTTGTCAATACAATTTGGATGAACACCACTAGAAGTATAAGCTGCTGGCTTTCAGTTGTGTGTAAACTAAGACATATGACAGGTGCTTGCTGGAGTATGGAGCCTCAAGGCTGCAGACATAAGCAGGCAGGAGGATGCAGACATAAGCAGGCAGGAGGCTACAGAGCTGTTATATCCAGACAACCTTCTGCATCCCCTGCTTTAAACAAAATGATGTCACAGTTATTCAGTGAGGGGAGACACGCATGAGCAGCTCAAACGATAAGGCTATGTTCACACGGCGTTTTTGCAGGGCGTTATTACGCCCCGAAATTACGCGTTTTGACCGGGGGCGGGGCGGGTGCGCGGGACTGAGCAGGGGGCCGGCACTTCGCCGGCCCATAGACTTGAATTGCCAGCGGCGCGTATACGCCGCTAGTAATTCACATGTCAATTATCTCCCCGCCCGGCGGCTTCTCCGGGCGGGGAGAGCAGACGTAATCCATAGTTCTCTATGAGAGCTGTGGATTACCGTAATGAATGGGCCGTTTTCAGCCCGTAATTTGCGCACTTCGGCGCGTAATTATGGACCGAAATACGGCCCAAACTTAGCCGTGTGAACATAGCTTAACACCCCTTTAACCCCAAAGGGCTAAATGAGAATCTTAACATGAATGTATTTCTATAAATGTAACGATGTATGTTCTGGAATCATTTGTTTTTAAATGTTTTTAATGTCGTCAGAGATGGTGACTGATTGATTGCAGTTTTCAATCTCCTATATAAGCAGAGTCTCTAATCACTTACCTGTGCTTGAGAAATGAGGCGTTTGTCTTCCTAAACGTCGCTTCCGCTGGAGGGTGACGCCCCCTGTCCATACTGCTTTCACTAGTCTACATGCGGCTGCATGATACTAAGCTGGAATGAAGATTCACTGCTCGTGAATACTGCTGTTGCAGATCATCTAATGGAATACAAGTATGTCTGATCGACTGTTTTTACTTGAATGAAGATGCCCAATATGAGTTTTATCGTTAATCTTGGTCGGAATGTTATATACATATATATAACTACCTGACTGAGGGGATATATATCTATTTACCTGCCTAACTGAGGGGACCTATACACCTACCTAACTTAGGGAACTTATATACCTATAAGGAAGGAGTTGCTGGAAAAGTGAGGATTCTAAGATATTTGTGTCTAAATCTGCAGGGATGAGTGTTGGTGGGGAAAGTCAGCATGAAGGTGTGGACTGGATGGAGAAGAAAAGGGAAAGTGAACGACTCATTGGAGAAACGTCACCTGTGAGTCACTAAATGTGCCTAAACTAATCTAATATGTGAGCAAATATGTGTGCAAAGTGTAATGGTTTGGTGCGGCAGTATTATTCAGTCACTTTGTGGTGGTGACGTGGTGGTATTATTCGGTCATTATGTGATGGTGATACGTGGCGGTATTATTCAGTCACTAGGTGGTGGGCATATATGGCAGTATTATTCAGTCACTATGTGGTGGTGTGGTCATGGGGTTTTGGTATAATTCAGTCAACTGTCTGCAGAGCACCTGTGTACACTGCTATCTACCACTATATGGTCACTGTATGGTGGAAATATGGCAGAGGGATGGGCTAAGCGGCCGTTACATCCCTCGTATTAGTTGTTGTGCGGCACCGCTTCCTGACATCACCTCTCTGCTTTGTGCCGACGTCGTCGGCACTTTGCGGTAACTGATGTATTTTTCGGTCGCAGTTTCGGTTCGCCATCACTGCCCTATATTAATAATATATTGAGTAGTCCGTGAACCCTACTTTGTTATGGTGGTATTTTTGTACTAATGTGTATTAATACATGTAATTATTGTTGTTAATTCTTTCTTTATCTTTTTCTTTTAGATTCGTGGATAGGGATAGTATGAACTGCCTCCTATGTTTAACCCCTCGACGGGCATTGCATTTCGATCGTCGCTGCAGACATCAGGGTTCGCGTCTCCCGGCGGAAAAGCAGCGCTTAGAACAGGGATGCATTTCACAGCCCTGTTCCCAGCGTAGCCTCTGCAAGTGCCAAGGAGCAGTGGAGACCTCTGCTCCCCAAAGCTTAACCCTTTGATTGCAGTGGTCACAGACCGCGGCATAATCCAAGGGCTTTCCCCTGCTCTGTCGGGTGATCGGGAGTCCGATGACACGACAGTGCCAGTGGAATGGCTGCACAGTCAGCCCTTGGGACCTAAAGTAGCCACAGGGCTGTCTGTCTAAGAAGCCAGCTATCAGAGCAGACTGTGTGATACCGACACAGATTATAATGTATTAGCATATATCAATATGCTAATACATTAAGTGTAAAAAAAAAAAAAAGAAGGAAAAAACCAAAACCTAGGTGTAGAAAAAAATTAAATTGTGCATACATTGCACACAAAAAAGTCCTGCACATTAGGTAGCCACATGACCGTAATAATCTGTAGAATTAATCTAACAAGTGTGAAATGTGAATGGTGTGGGGAAAAAAAAAAACACCAAAAAGTTGAAAAAAATTCTGCAATAACTTATAAGTGAACTTAAACTATTCCCCCTAAAAGTACAACTTGTTACAAGTAAAACGAGGCCTCAAACAACTGTATACATTTTTAAAAAAAAGTTATGACTGTTGAAACGTAAGGAGGAAAAAACTAAAAAAATGTGCTGGTCATTAAGTACTTCTCATGCGTTCCGCTTAAGGGGTTAACAGGTTTTATAATTTTATTTTTTGTAATAATTTTTAGCTGGTCTGTGCTTTCCTTATATATAATGGCCACATATATGGTGACATACTCTTTGTCACAAAGCCCCTACACATTTATTTCCAAAGGCCGAATGACTTGGTTTTATGTTTATATTGGGTTTGGGCACTTAAATGGGTTTTATCATTACATTAAATGGTCTTCAGAATAACGGGACAGTGAAAACAAGCAACTTTGCAATTGAATGTCATTTGCAAAGCGGTCTTGTTTTCACGGTCTCCCTTATCTTTGTTTTCTATAAACACTGTTCCCCAGTGCCGGTCGGATTCCACCTCTTTTCATTTCATTGGCAGACTGCTCTACTAATTTACATTCTGTCTGGCTCATGGTCGTATTCACTGGAGAATGCATTCTTGCCTCTCTCACTCAGAATAAGGGGACTTCAACATTTCACTCTGCACAGCCAGCAGCTGCACAGAAACACTGCAGCTGCTTCTATAATCAGAAAACAGCAGAATTGTGCTCAGTGCCTAATGCTGCTGCGTGCAAACATAGAAAGGAGACAGATCTATGCTGCTCTGCATGAGTTCATAGAAGACTGGATTCAACTGTAACAAACCTCAAGCTGTGAGAGGAGAAGAGATCAGTGCTCTGAGTTCATATAAGACTGTCTAGACTGAATGCAGGGCTGTGGTATGTAAACAAACAGCTCTTACAAAATACTGCATAGGGAGAGGAACGACAGTGACATGTAGACTCAGAGGAGGGAGGGGGGGAGGGGGGACAGTGATGTGCTATCCCCTCCCACTGATCTCAAACACACACACTGACTCGGGAGCGAGCACGAACAGTGAAGGGGCGAGGAGGGGGGGGGGTGTTCATCCCGCTTCAGTTAATAAACACCCAGCTGAGAGGGGAAGAAACACCCCTGGATTTGAGGAGCTGAGAAAAAGTACAATGAAACAAAATGACGCGATAAATCCCCTTTAAAGCACTGCTCGCATTCAACCTTATATTAGTGATGTGGTCTGTGAGCTCTGCTACGGCCCCCATTAACTGCAAATTATATATGTACAGTTTACATGGAAAGCTCATGCCCACTATGCGCCACAATTTTTTGTAAGTACCACATTGGCCACTGATGTGCAATATATCCTCCCCCCCTACTCTTAATTATTGACTATATCATTGGTAGGTGATCCTCTGTTTATTATGATATCTTATTGGTCACATTGCGCATGACCAGAATCCTAGATAATGAGGTAATCTCTTCTAACCGCATGCGCAAAGTCTCTTCCTGTTTGTCTTGCCCGGGACACGTGTAGTAGTGGGACTGTTTCCGGACATGCGCATTACAACCCGCAGGACGACATGACATACAGCACTATGTGGTATATACATAGATATTTATTTATGCATATACATTCACTTTGGAGGTAGGAGGAGTTCATTTCGCCCCCATTGATATATGATGTATTTCTTGTAAACTTTATTATGTATGTATGTATGATGCTTTTTCATAGTTACATAGTTTTAAGGCCAAAAAAAGACAGACGTCCATCCAGTTCAGCCTATTTTGCAAAAGTGTTGATCCAGAGGAAGGCAAAAACCCCCATGAGGTAGAAGCCAGTTGTCCTCATTTTAGGGAAAAAATTCCTTCCCGACTCCAATCAGGCAATTAGAATAAATCCCTGCATCAACGCCCCTTCTCCAGAACCCTGGTCACTATAACAGGTTATATTATTATGCTCTAGGAATGCATCCAGGCCCTTTTGAACTCTGTTATTGAACTCTATTACAGTCTCACTGCTCTAACCGTAAAGAATCCCTTTATGTAGAAACTTTCTGTCCTCAAGACGTAGAGGATGCCTTCTTGTTCTGGATACAGTCCTGGGTATAAATAAATCTTGTGCGAGATCTCTATATTGACCTTTAATATATTTAAACATTTATTATGTCCCCCCGAAGCCCTCTTTTCTCTAAATTAAATAACCCTAATCTTGCTAATCTTTCTGGGTATT